>CAJQUW010012963.1:2500-85065 GCA_907163375.1 Prostheceraeus crozeri | reverse complement strand
AAAACATGGAAGCCAGATTGCACAAGTTGCATTTTGCCACAACTAAGTTCCCCGGAGTGTGCCATAATTTTCATGCAATTTCCATTCTAGGACTTTCTATGGTATTGTTAATTTCTATGTCCTTGATCATCATAACACGTCACCAAATAAAATTCTCCACGCAACTCGTGTATGAAATTGCCTTATCACAGCTTTCGAACTCGTTAGATTTAAATGGCCTGTATGGGCTAGGGCGTTTAAGATGCAACTCGTGGAATGCTATAGAGAAGCAATCAAGCACTAGTTGCGTAAATAACTATTACATATTCAAGGAAGATTCCAGATAACCAAATAATCAACACGATTTTAGAAGTTTTATTAACATTCAGTAACCCCTATCCACACTGTAAACCGCACGCTCCTAAAGTAGGCTGAAAAAATCCGAACACAGGCCACTAATCAAGAACACAATAGGACCTCAAGTGTCAGCAAGCATCTGCAGCAACATCAGGGGCTTTGGAATAGGAATCTCTAGAACATTTTTATCATCTTTATACTACACTGTACTTGCGGCAGCGTCGCAGCATTAGGGGCTAATCCGTAGAATTCATCACTTGTCTCTTATTGTTAAGCTACAGCTGCGAAACTGACAACGCTTACACTGTAAACTGTTCGCTCCTAATGCTACCTCCTATTGCTCTAAACACTGTGAATTCGGAGTTGTAGCCAATAGGAGTGGAGGTACTAAGATCTATGGAATAATCTCGAATCCCACGTGAGCCCCTAATGTTACGACGCTGTCGTAAGCAGCATAAAGATGATTAAAAATGTTCTAGAGATTCTTATGGTAGACCCCGAATGTTGCCTACAGATGCCTACCAACATTAGGGGTTCCCTTGTGTTCTTGATTAGTGGCGTGCATTCTGAGTTTTTTCAGTTTGCTGTTGGAGCATACTGTTTGCAGTGTAGTGGGTATAAGCAATTCCTCAATTCATTCGAATAGGCAGGAGAAGTGGATGCTAAAATATAGGATTTGTGGGTTATTTTTTCATGGATTTCTTAGAATGGTAAGCGGTGAGAAAGAAGTTTCAGGCATGTCTTATGAACTAATAAATTTCTTAAATATATTCTTGTACTCAAGTGCAACTTCTCAGAGTACGCGTAGCCGTTTTTGCATCAAGACTAGCAGCAGCTAAGAGGATTCATAGCCAATACTGAGCGATATTTCAAAATCTTCAAACATGTGGAAATCAGGATTTTTACCCCTAATGAGAAACGCAGGTCGCAGTGCAGAATTCCTTATTCAGAAATGACTCTGGAAGAGATTCGATTTGGATTGACTCTGGAAGGTCAATCGATCAAGGTGGAAACCAGAGTGGCAGCCATTTTTGCATTCCTCTTCTCAGCCCGACTCGTGGCCCGTCAGCATGCTATATGTTATGTTATATTATAATATAATTGAAAATTATGATAAATCATTCTTTTTCAAGAACCTCTGCTGAATTACATCGACACTGTCACTACCAAGAATGAGCTAACTCATCGGAGTCGTTTTGCCTCCATTGCAAGAAACAGTTACCTCGTCGAAGTAGTTTCATTTGATTTCAGTGATTAAGATGGATTGTGGTGTGCAGAAATATGTACTTAAAATGTAGCGCTTTCTCCATGAACCTAGGATGTATAAGGACGCGACAAGAGGTGAAATTCGGTGAGTTGGTGTACAGCTGGTGGTTGACGGCGTGCGCTTCGATCTCGATAATAGACTTTTTGACTGGTCTTCCTAGCTGAGACAGAGGATTAAGTATTACACGAGTGTGCATTGTCGACGGTAATGAACAGCGATGGTGGGAAAGCTAACTGATGAGCGCGCCCACCAACAAGCCGACATAGTTTTTCAGAGCTCCTGCAGAAAAAATTATCACTCGGGTCGCTTCTGTCTGAGTAAGCGAGTGCTGAGGTAGTGACGGCTTGGTGTGTTCCTGCATGTTAAAGTGGGTGCAATGAAACAAGAAGCGATCCTGCAAACACCAATCTGTGACATGTCATCGATTTCCTCTTAATGAACCTAAGACGTCAACTTGAATCAAACATTCACCACACTAACTTTATTCAGACGGCATATACACGCGTATGTTCTTTTCACTTCAGTGATGATGATGATTACAAACCTGAATCAATCGATTTGTATATTTTTGCGTGGCATGAAAATTGTAATTTTTATAATCGTGAACGGTAAGGTGCATATTTGCCAAAGCATTTTTGAAGCCACATGACATGCACGCATGAATTTTAAGCTGATTGATTTCTAAGGTGACTGTATCTGACTATTCTAATAGCCTTATCATGTAGCATAGAAACACTTGTACGAATACCACATATTTCATCTTCCAAAGAATTATGTTAACATTGTTTTATCATAACTGTAATACACTGTAATCTGTTTTTAATGCTTTTCTTCAAGATGAATATGCTGTGCATGTAGTTTTGATGACCCAAATGCATTTTTGCCTAATTGCCACAGCAGTTCTTATACTTAGATGGATGTGCAATTATTGTGCCGTTTGGTTAGTAGCTTAGTATGCCGTATGGAATAATGTTATTACATTTGAAGAAAGACCTCCGAATGGTGTGTTATTTGGGGAAGTGGATCCACCGAACTCGGCCCGACGGTATGAAGCTAGATTCCGAAGCCAAAGGGCCATGGAGTACCCAAACGCGCCTTGATTAGGATGAGAGCATGCATTTGCATTTAACAGCATAATTTGAGTATTTCGATGTTGCACTGTAGCATTATATATATACATATACAAGTATATGATAAATCAAAACGAATTGATTTGTGATGCACTACATGTTTCAGCATGTGCACATGCCATCTTCAGGTGAACAAAAGACTGTTTGACATTTAATCACTTAAATACAAAATCGAGACATATCGGATGATGATCACTTTTCATACAATTCAACATTTATGGCGTCACGTTGTCTGGTCTCTTGCGTCAAGTCAAACAATAAAAGCAGTGAAATACAATAAAACAATAAAACTATTTACAGCTATTTACAGATTCAGGCATAGAGATATGGAGCTTCCCCGTTCATTCATCAGGTGGTCAATATTTGATTTCTTCAACAGAATAGATTCTAGAATGCTTGGATAGTACGTGCTAGAGACAATTTGAAATTTCCTTTCTGAGGAGGATGAATGTGCATACTGATTTCAGTGGGCGTTGGATAGCCCTTCAGATGCTCATTCATTCTCGTCACCAGATGCCGAACTGAACTACCGATGTAGCACTTGTCACAGTGCTCACACATGTATTTGTAGACAATGTTAGATTTGAGTTCGGACGGCCCTTTGTCTTTATTCGAGAAGAACATGCTAGTTTTCATAGTTTTGAAAACAGGACGAATTTTGACATTCGGAGGAATAATTTTGTTGATCTCTTTGATATGATTCAATAAATTGTTCTCACCTTCAGCAATGAAGGGGAAGCTCCAATTGAGTATGCGACACTCTAATGGATCTGAATTTTGAGTGAGAGTCCGGTTCTCATGTCTCGCCTCAACATCTTTACGAACGCGAGTAATTTCATATTCAGTGAAGCCATTTTTTTGAAAAATATTGCTGATGATAGAAACGGATTTTTGATAATTTCTGACGCTGGAATTTATTTTCAAAGCACGGTCAAAAAGAGATCTCATGGCGGCGAAGCGGTATCGCTTAGGTGAATACGCCGAATTAGGAGTATAGATACCTGTTGCGTTGTCCCCAGAAGTCCCTCTTGTCCCAAGCAAGTATATTTTGCAACTGAATACAAATACAAATTTAAACTCTCTACATCGTTCAAGATGAAAATCATGTAGCCATTTAAGTGCATATACATAGAGATGAGTTACTGCTCAACTCCACAAAAACATACATAGAATGTGCTATAGCTACTTGCCTATACATGCACATAGCTATGTTGATGAGTAAGGAAAATAAGATAAGGCACAAATAAGTCATCACTCATAACATCTCCCTCTCTCGGCGAGATGTTCGAAATCGGGATATCTCCTCACTGGTCTCCTGACCCTGCTCGACCTTCGCAGACTCCCTTCGTCACTTCCTCGATCTTGTACCACATTGTCACTTGTACCACGTTCTTCTTCTTCTTCTTCCGTTGGGGCCGCTCTGATCTGCGCATCATGTGCTACTATCGATCTTCCATCAGGATGCGCTACAAGGCTTGTTGTTGGTCCTTGTCTAAACATATACCTCACCATGCAGGTACCTGACTGTGCATGTGGCTTATACAGAAGTCTTTGCAAAGGCTTAAAATGACTTATTAGCGGACATCGTAAAGTCCTCCCGAACATCAATTCTGACGGAGTCTTGCCACCTCTTACTGAGGTGTTGTGATGTACCAATAAAAGTCTATTCACGTATGCGTCCAATGAATTCTTTGCTGGGTTAAAGCATTTTAGACAGGGGCGACGGCAGGGGCGGGCCAGGCAGGGCCGCGGCCCTGCCAAATTTCATCTGGCCCTGCCTGTGGCCCTGCCAACTTTTTGAGAGAATTTTGAACATTTCGTAAATTAACAGTGTAGCAATATTTTATTCATTTTTTTGTATTATTCTTATTTGGTATGGAAGTTTTGCAGAGAATACAGATGAAATATTTGATACGTATTTGTTGTAACGACGGCTGTTCTCACTCCATTGACAAACCAATTATTTTCATCGGTTTGTTTAAAAACGGACAATCTAAATTGGATGTCCATGACCTTGACGATCAGCTGTGATATTTTTTTTCAAATTGTTTTACACTCTTATCATCTTGCACTCTTATTAGGCTAATCATTCACCAATACCTAATTTATGCAAATAAAATAAACTCTATAACTATAAACTGAATTCGTAATTACAATTTTAAAGAAAATTAGGACAATTAATACGCTATATTTATCGGAGGGTCAATACGGCCAAAATCTTATTTATTTCATTTTTTGGCACAGGGCTGCCGACAGTCCGGATTTCATGCGGACGTCCAGATTGACCAGATTTCAGAATCAAGGAAGTATTTCCAATTTTACAGTAGTAGTTAATAGTATTGCGAAATACGCATTATGTTAGAGCAACCTTTTTAAAAGGTCGTATCACTGACGCATAGGGTCTATCCTTTAGATTTTTATGTTGTAAGATAATAGGCCTACTTTTAATTCTACATTTGAAGTATGGTAACCAAATTTGAAGCGTTACTTACGTTGTGTAACTTGAAAATGCTATATATATGCTTATATTGATTCATTTTAATTAGGCCTAATGTATTAAACACTCAGCTTCAAAAACACTTCTCTCACACCTGCAGTACGGCAGCATTTGGCATTCTCATTATATCTGTAGGGACCCCAAAAATGTACTTTTCAACATTGTTTGGAATGACCTTGGCATACATTTATGCGGCCCTGCCACGAATCTATTTGGCTCTGCCTTGGCCCTGCCGAAAACAGACGGCTGGCGTCGCCACTGATTTTAGAGCATCCTTTATAACTCTGACCATTCGTTCGGCCAACCCATTAGATTGGGGTCTATATTCAGGAGTGTGTAGAATGCGACTGCCAATTCTATTAATCCAACCATGGAACTCGTTGTTCGAAAATTCCGGAGCATTGTCACTTACAATGACATGAGGTATCCCAAATCTTGCGAAGATGGCTCTTAAGTTATTGATAACTGTTTGAGTAGTTCTATTCGGACATATGATGGCTTCCAACCATCCAGTGAAAGAATCTGCGATAATCAAAATATTACCAGTTAACCGATGGTACGCCCAATCAATGTGTATTCTATGCCAGGGCTGGACTTCTTTTGGCCATTTATGAGTGGTATCAGGACTTTTAAACCTCGCTTTTGAGCATTCTTGGCATCCTTTGATGTAATCTTCGATATGCGTATACATCCCGGGCCAATAAAATTCTTGTTGGATGATCTTTGCTGTTGCATGCATACCATTATGCGTTTGATGAGCGATCTTTATGATTTGTGAATAAAGAGATTGAGGAGGAATAACTTTTGAACCTCTTCGTATGATTCCATTGTCCACAGTAAGCTGCAATGCAATCTTCTTAAAGGGTTTTTCCCTCGCACTAATAAAAGACCAATCGCCATTGACAATTCGCTGTTTAATGTTATTAAGAAATCTATCGTGTGTATATTCATCTTTTATAGTTTCCAAAGGTATACATGGTTCAGAAAAATGAACTGTAGGAACTTTTGTGTCATCATGTACATGAATTCTAGAAAGATAATCAGCAATCGTATTATTCTGTCCAGGAATGTATGTTATGTCGAAGTCAAAGCTCATCATTTTAAGAGAAAACCGCAGTAATCTAGGAGAAATCTCAGTCTTCAAGGCTTGATTAGGAGCAAAGATGTGGACTAACGGCTTATGATCAGTCTGTATTTTGAATCGTTTACCTAGTAAAAAATGTTGCAATCTGTAACAGCACCAAGTAACTGCCAAAGCTTCACGTTCGATATTACTATAATTTCTTTCTGCTGTGGAAAGTTTTCTAGAAATATACAAATTCGGATGTCCGTCTTGTGACAAAGCACCACCAACTGAAGAACACGAAGCATCTACTGTAAGAACGGATTCTTTTGACAGAGAGAATGGTTGTAACACAGGAGAAGATACTAATTTCTTTTTAAGAATAAGAAAATTTCTTTCACAAATGTCATTCCATTTTATATTCTTCTTATCGTTTTTATCTATGGCTTCTTGTAGAGGTGCGCATATTTCAGCAAATTTATCTATGAATCTCCCGTAATAATTAGCTAAGCCAAGGAAACTCATAAGGTCTTTGCTTGTTTTAGGTTTCTGAGCATCTTCAATCTTAGTTACTAATGAACGATCAGGTTTAATGCCTTCTCTACTAAAAATGAATCCAAGAAATTTCAACGATTGAGATGACTCAATACATTTTTCACTATTTAGAGTAACTTGATGATCTTTTAACCGTCTACGTACTTGTTTAAGTCGGCGTCTTAATTGTCCTTCTGACTCGGCACAAATCATTATATCATCTTGATATATAACCACACCAATAATGCCTTTTAAAATTTGTTCTAGACAACGCTGGAAAATTGAACTTGCATTTTTCATACCCATTATTAATCTATTCACAGTGTAAAGTCCTTTATGAGTATTAATCACGGAAAATTGTTTCGATTCCTCATCCAAAGCTATCTGCCAATATGCAGATTTAAGGTCAATCTTAGCGAAATATGCTGAGTTACCTATTTTTGTGAAAATATTCTCAATAGAAGGTAAAGGGTAGGAATCGGATTGAATATGTTTATTTAGTGTTGCTTTAAAGTCAACACACATTCTAAATTTACCATTTTCCTTCTTAACCCAAACGACAGGACTTGCCATTTTTGCATGCGTAATGGGAGAAATTATACCTTGATTTTCCAGATTTATAATTTCCTGATCTAGTAGTTCACGTAAATGTACAGGTACGGGACGCGCTGGACAAAATTTCATTTGTTGGTTGTCATCATTCAAGACAATCTTAGCTTTGAAATTCTTTATAGCCGGAAGTTCTTGAACTTCAACAGTTAAAGTTTCGATATTACTGTGCTGCATATCTAAGGCATTTCGTCCAAGAAGACCATACGATTTATTTGACTTTATTACAAGGAATGTAACAACTAAGGTCTTTTCACTATCCTTCTTTCGCAAATCAACGTCTATTTCTCCTAAAGTTGTCATTTGAGACTCATCATAATTTGTAGGAATAACAGTCGTTGTAGCTAAAGTAGGTGAACCTAACTTAATCCATTGATTTTCTGATAAAATACTTATTCCTGCACCCGTGTCGAGTTGAAATCTTAAAAGATGATCATTAATGAAATATTCTTCATAGACAGCCTCATTCGAATTAGTTAACGAGAAAACATCGACATTATGTGTGAAATTATCAACCATTTTCTTAGATTTGAATTTTTTATTACTGGTAAAGTTTTTGAAATTATTTCCACTTTTACAGCATTTAGAAAAGTGATTAAATCGTTCACATTTGTTGCACTTTTTTCCATAAGCCGGACATTCTCGATACTTATGTTGTGTGCCACACTTAGAACATGTTTTATTATTCTTAGGATTCCGTTTATGTTTAGCAACGTAAAAGCTTTCTGTTTTAATGTTATCGTTTTGTGGAATATCCTTTCGTTTGATAAAGTCCGATAACTGAGTATTTATTTGACAAAAGTCAATAATTTCTGATATGGCCATTGCTGGTGAAATTTGCAGCTTTTCTAATATTTTGAATTTTAGTTGCTCATCTTTTAACCCTGCAATAAATCTTAATTTTATTAATTCATCACTAGGTTTCTCAGCTTTCAGCCAATCCCATTTACAATAAACCGACGCTTCGTTCAGACGATTTAAGAAATCTATCTCTGTTTCCCCAGACTCTTGCGCAATTTGTAAGAAGTTCGTTCTATCAGCAATAATTAACCTATTTCTCGGCTCAATATATTCTAGTATTGTCTTTTTTATAGTTTTGAAATCGACTTTTTCAATCTCTTTATTGGGAAACATTGATATAAGCTTAATCAAAGATTTAGTGCCACATTTTTCTAAAAACACATCTGTTATGGTAAATGTCCCGTCTTCTGTGACTTTTTCTTCTATATTTTTTGTTCGGCAATAAGCCTCAAAAGAAAGCAGCCAACATCTACATTTTTCAGCATCTTCTAAACACAAAATATCTTTATCAGACATAATGTTTAATTTTAATAGCACTAATTAATGATCAGCATCGAATAAGCGGACTGTCAATGGGGTCAGTGGAGGTACATGCACCCTAGAAAATTGCATTAACATTTATGCTTACTTTGGTAAATAACTTTGGCTTCTTTGAGTTCATTATTCAAATTCTTCTGACACCATTGTTGCGTTGTCCCCAGAAGTCCCTCTTGTCCCAAGCAAGTATATTTTGCAACTGAATACAAATACAAATTTAAACTCTCTACATCGTTCAAGATGAAAATCATGTAGCCATTTAAGTGCATATACATAGAGATGAGTTACTGCTCAACTCCACAAAAACATACATAGAATGTGCTATAGCTACTTGCCCATACATGCACATAGCTATGTTGATGAGTAAGGAAAATAAGATAAGGCACAAATAAGTCATCACTCATAACAATACCGGTATTGGTTTCTTTCAGCTGCCAGGCAGTATGGAAACCATCATCATCAGCTCTGGTGACAATGGTGTCAAGAAATTCAAGATTATGATTGACCTCTTCTTCGAAAGTAAAATCAATGTCAGAATGCAGATCATTTAAAAAAGAATGAAAAGCATGAATATAGCGTCGGCTTCGAAAATGCAGAAGATATCATCCACATATCTTTTGTAAAAGACAGGGGCTGAACCAGAAAACTTGTTCAGTTGTTTTTCAAGCATATCCATGGCGAAAGAAGCCATCGTTGGGGCGAGACATGAGCCCATGGACATCCCATCCACTTGTAGATAGAGTTCGTTGTCGAAAGAAAATAAAATGTTGCATGCCAATTTTAAAAGCTCACGCAAGGCCCGCTTTCCGATTGGAATTTCATCTTCAGATATCATGGAAATGATATGATTAATAGTATCGTCGACCGGGATACTGGTGAACAAATTCTTCACGAATATGATATGCCGCTGGCTAAATCAGGAATCAAAAAATCTTGAAGTCGATATTTCGGTATTCTTCTTCAGGACCAAATAGCAACTGATAACAACAGTAAAACGGATAGATAGCCGTTGTAAAACGGCAACAGTTTTTCGTTCGGATCTCTGGATGTGGTGAATCTATATGGCAGTATACCCATTCAATCTGAAACAGAGCTTGATCTTGTGACCTGTGTGGAATCTTTTTTTGATTCACATCGAGATGACTCTATTTTCCCTTATCTGTTGGTTAGTGACTTAGTTGAGATCTTGCTGATGGCAACAACTGAAGATGTTTACATATTGGACAGAATGGGTATCGCCAATAATGCTGCACAGCTTTGGCTGCACTTTGTTGAGCGTAAAATCATAACTGATAATGCTGATATCATGTTTTGGGTCCGTTATGTTGATGATGTGTTTATCATTTATAGTTCGGGTATGGATATTCTCACCGTCGCAAACAATGCACACAGTTGTATGGTTTTCACATTGGAAGAGGCTGTAGAGAACAGTTTGCCATTTTTGGATACAACGGTGAAATGGTGCAGTGAGACCGAGATTTTATATTCTCTTTATATGTGAACCTTTGCATAGTGATGCGTGCCTACCGTTTTCATCGCATGTGCCGGCAAGTTCTTGACAAATGAAAATTGGAGGGCAACCAGTCTCAACTCCAAGCATCCAAAGGTCGGCTACGGAAGCTGTGTATGGCGAATGGCTATCCGAGAAGATGGATTGAAAGGTGTTTTGATAATGAGCCACAACAGAAGAATCAAGAAGATAGTGACCCAGTGACTTTCATCAAACTGCCATACGTCCATGAGCAAAGCAAGCATGAGATAATGAAACTTGCCTGGAAAAGTGGTGTGTAAATGGGATTAGAATCATCTTCGACACAGAACGTCCCCTTAGCGTTGGAGAGGGAGAAGAGAAAGACCAATTTGTAAACCTGGTGTGATTTGAAAAAGCAGAGTTCCCTCAAAGTTGCTATAGTGTATGAACTCTCATGTTCACCATCAAAACAAGAATCAAAGAGCAACATCATCATCATCCTTCTACCAACATGTGACAAATGAGCATCACAGTTTTCCAGACCTGTGTTTTAAGTGGAAGATTGTCCTTGGAAAGTCTTCATATCCGTGACAATTTCAGTTCCCTGGTAAATGGTTGTTCTGGTGAAATTTTTTTATGAGTAATTTATGTCATCTTCTATAAATAGTTGGTATTTTATTTTCTGTGTTTCTGATTATTCTGATGTCTTTGATCGATAGCTTGTGTACGTCTTGAGTTGTATTAGCTGACTGTGTGAATCTCTCACCTTGTTTCTGTTATCAGTTGCTATTTGGTCCTGAAGAAGAATACCGAAATATCGACTTCAAGATTTTTTGATTCCTGATTTAGCCAGCGGCATATCATATTCATAAATATTTACAGGAATGGCCACTCTTAATCAAAAATTCTTCACATCAAACTGACCATTTTCCAATTTTTGGAAGATTGGTGACCTTTGACAAAAAAAATATTGACCACCTGATGAATGAACGGGGAAGCTCCATATCTCTATGCCTGAATCTGTAAATAGCTGTAAATAGTTTTATTGTTTTATTGTATTTCACTGCTTTTATTGTTTGACTTGACGCAAGAGACCAGACAACGTGACGCCATAAATGTTGAATTGTATGAAAAGTGATCATCATCCGATATGTCTCGATTTTGTATTTAAGTGATTAAATGTCAAACAGTCTTTTGTTCACCTGAAGATGGCATGTGCACATGCTGAAACATGTAGTGCATCACAAATCAATTCGTTTTGATTTATCAAATTTACGGGCATTGTTCACCAATATATATATATATATACGTGTATATATATATATTACGCATATGCATATGAGCATCCCTATGGGAATGTCGATCGCCAATTTTCAAGAGATTATCTGGTCTGGTGAGTTAGCGGTTTTGTGGCTAAATGAATTTTTTACTCAATTTTCTAATAAAATTATCGCATGATGTGAAAGTCGAATTTACTTTCATAGAAATGTGAAAATCTGAAAGTGGCAAGTGGCGAGTAAGTTGCTATAATTGTTTGCTAATTTGAGCTGAATTTTCATCAATCGACGAAATAGTGAACATTATAGTAACTGATTAGCAGTAGGTAGCAATGTTTGTGTATCACCTTTATGTGAAAATACATTGCATGCTCAGTCTGATATGTCAAAAGGCAATTTTCTAAATTCATAAAAGCTTGAACTAAAAAAGTATTTATTTTCCATAAATCCCGCAGTAAATACTATGAAATGATTCAAATATTTGTCATTGTTGCAAATTATTGATTGTCAGGAGATGTTATGCAAATTGATAAAAACAGATTCTACACTCTGAAACCATTATCAAAGTCAGTCTACACTTCTATTTGTTGGATAGCTTGGCCAGATGTGAACAATGGTAAGGACATACAGTAAGTATATTAGGTAGACTGGTAACTCCGCATTTATTACATCCCCAATGTGTATACACTTTCGATTTTATTAAATGAACTCAAGGGGGTATTGCTACCAAAAGCGAGATATGCAAATTTTTTAAGTTTTGAAGAAATAACTACGGAATGATAGTAATGCAGAAGGGATGATTGCATTTTACAGATCCTCCGTGTCATGACAGCCTTGCAGAGGCAATGTTTGTTAAACTAGTATTGCAATAGGTTGCTACTTTCGTGCTCAACCTCAAGAATGTAATTTCTTAAGCGTGATCATAAGGAACCTGCCTCTGGCAGGGCAAAATAACTTAATCAAAGACAATGAATTCAGCTAACTTCAAAAGATATAAATGAGTCCACATCACTATTCAGAATCAAAAAAATGAAACATGAAATTAGTGAATCATAAAATCATGCCGATGAAAATTGAATCAAAAACTCAAAATTTTGGCCAAGAAAGCACAAATAATATCGCGATTTTTTGTGAGAACTTCTAATATAATGCGGATCATGAAATTCCCTTGATAATCAGCTTAATTTCCGATTAGTTAGGATGCGCATTAGCAAATATTCATTCCTTTTGATATCCAACTTGTTTCAAACTACTTAAAAAGAAGCTTCATGTCGGTAGTATATAAATTTGCATAATTTCAGCTTTTTAAAAACTGCTTGAATAATCTTTTGGACAGCAGGAACGCAATCTCGGCAAAAACTGAATCTTTTGATATAAAAATTTTCACTGTATACAGATACTTTTATGAGTCGACACTCTACCTATATATGCCTACTCTATAGGTAAGGAGGTGAGGAACAAAATGTAGCCTCGACAGCAGAATAAGACAGGGATAACTAGCGAAAATAACAGTCAAAAGCAAAAGGCGGCATACAGGGCAAATTCGCGAACGGTCGGCGGCAAACTCCGCTAGCGATTATGCTGCAATTATTGCTGAACTGTAACATGATGCCATGTGGCTGATGGCTATATGAGGCATGCCGATTTATTGGAAAAACATGCGAACTTTTGAAAATATCTCCGTCATTAATTGTGCAATAAGGAAATTGCATAATTTACATTCACTGCCCAATTTTGAGATACAATGTTCTTTCAATCTGATTAAGGAATGAATTTATAAACTAAAGAAATTTTGTGAAAGTGTAGAAAATAAAGCAAAAAACATAGTTTTGATGACATTGAAAGAAATGAATGACGCATTATATTCTGAGGTTTGAAGTACATGAAATATTGAGACTTAAAACAATGACATCAAGCAGGAAGATGTGATTTACAGAACAGCTTCATTAGAATACTGACAAAACACAGGAACACAAAGTTTGTTTGATAATGAAACAAAGGGAAACTCCTGAAAAAGAAGAAATTCATTCTTAGTCACTTTTGTTCATCTCTATGGGAGATTTGAATTAAGACGATGTTTTAGCGAATGTCAACTTTTGAAATCAGCTTTGAAAGGGTAAGAAATTGTTAATAACTTAGTATCGCAGATGTATCACGTAGAGTGCAAGTGTTCAAGGAAGTTGATTCAGGTGTTAAGGTATTCATTCATTTGTTTTCATGATAATATGTGAAGAATACTCAGAATACTGTCTCTGAAATACTAATGCACGACAACAAAGGTTTGTCGCAGTACATTGAGTATCCAAAGAGAAAGACACCCATTAAGTCAATAAATAGCACCAGCACCCTTGATTCCCCGACCGCACTCGTCTGACCTAGGAATCGACCCGAAATCCACGGTGGAGACGAGCTCGCACCTTCTTCACTAGGCCACGCTGACAGTACAAAAGAAATGCGAGTGAAGGCAAAAGTCATCTCTAAGTGATATCGACAGCTAGTTCTCCTACTACTATTGACAGAATGCTAGTAGCATTCATGTTGTAGCGAGACAGCACATCAGTGTCTTTCGTTTATCAGAAAACAAGCTCCAGACACAATCGAGGTTAGACTAAAATGAACATATGCGGATGCATATCTGTTACTACCTAACAAATCAATTGCGCAGTACTGAAGTGTATATTTTCGGTTAGAAAAGCATTATTCACAAGCAAATTCAAATATATGTATTCGCTGGCTATCCAACGATATTGCCGCATAGTCAACCCTAGGTCACATATCTTTAAGTGCACCATCGCGCTCAAGGTGAAGATTTTCTTCAGAAATCGAAGTTCACGAGAAATGTATTTTGAGTTCCTCGGTGCGAATTCTGTGGACGGATTTGTCAGGATAATTTTTCGTATGTCGATCGACGATGAGAAGACATTTTCTCCTCCACAATCTTCAACGTCTTAGGAAATAATGAAGCGAGCGGTCTTCCGAAACGAAAAAGATCAACTGTTTAGCTCCCCTCAAGATTCGAGAGATCCATTTTCGCACTTTTCATTCTTTAAAGGCATCTATCTTCTCCACATGCCTCTGGAAGCTGAGATGTAGCTTCCGGTAACGCCATTCATCGTTGATCCGCAGCAGTGAACTCAATTATTGTGATCATTTATCAATTCAGTGAATACTTATCAGTCATTCAGCTGAAAATTTGAATTTAACTGTGACCGACCGGCAATACGTAACCACACTGTAAATCGCTCGATACCATTCAGATACGAAGGATGCACACCAAATTTTATTTTGGTATATTTTTGTTCATATTTGTGTGCTTTTCGCATGATTTAAATCCTTGTCAATAAACATCACACTAATGCTGCATGGTAGTTACTACTGTATTGTAAGTAGTGAGATAATGACATTTAAGAGTCAAACTTTCAATACTGAATTCGATTTTAATACATGTAAGTCTAAGGCATTTCATGAATACTCAATAAATATTCAACCATCAACAATTACGCATTATTTAATTTCGGAATTAAGCATATTATCAATCCGAAATAAAAGCACAATATAACTATTGAACGCAAAAATTGTTGTTTGAGATATATAAGTCAACATGATTGCACGAAAAATATCATTTGAATGAATTGATGTTTATCAACTTGGGTCATAAATTAGAGTTAACTAAGAGTCCTGCAAATGTTACTAAGCAGGTAGCAGCGATGACATACACCATAATTTTCACAATAAATCTAATCTAGTTAAATATCACACCATCAAAAAGAAATATTCACGACTGATATTACTGAAAAGTTATTTGACAGTAGTCTATAATACATGCAATTTTTTGCTATGTGACTTTTAAGCTCTACATGCGAAAGACATACGAATGAGGACGAATAGGCCTCGTATATGAATTGGTGCGAAATTTTCCAGAACGGCATGCTGGAAATGTCTGATAAATGCATTTCGTGTCCCAAATAACCTGGAAATTAGTGTACACCAGCAGATACATATGTAGGTGAGCTTTGTTCCGAACACCTTCTCAGGGGAGAGGAGCTATTTTCTTAACCGTCGACCCACTGGGGACGAAGGAGCGTTTTTTGCCTCCATGCGACTTTTTGAATATCTTTTAAACCAAACCAAGCAAGCTATGGTCACCAGATTTCTACACCGTAGACTGTACGATACCAAAGCTACTTACGAAACAAATGTACAAAACGAGAACAACAAAATGTACGAAAGCACTATTGTTCGTGTTCATACACCACGAAAGCAATTGGCTTTCCTATTGGATTATCTTTATCATCCAATAGGAAAGCCAATCGCTTTCACAGTGCATGAACACGAGCAATAGTGTTTTCGAATATCTTGATGTTCTCCTTTTTGTATATCGGTTTCGCATTCAAAATCAACCAGCTTTTGTACCCTACAGTTTACAGTGTACTAGCTTACTTTCTACGTATTATGCAACTTTTTTTACTGAAGGAAAATACATTTGGCACTAAACTTCTGGAGTGAGATCTATTTTGAAATTTGAATATTTGGAATATTTTGATGATTTCGGTATCTTCACCTCGAATGTATATTGCGGCATCACTTGTTGATGAAATAGGCTGAGATTGCACAAAAGTATTATTCCTGTCAACATAATGATATTCAGGAATGTATTTTTTGAATTTGAAATTATCTGTATATAAAGTATGCATGTTTGAAATTCAAAACGTTCAAAACATGATTCTTATATTTTCGTTTTTTCTAGTTCTGCATCTGATGTACATTGAAGATTTTTTAACACATGACATATCGGAAAACAGTCACTTAGTTACTTACTTCAGCATGAGACAACCAGTCATATTTCAGAAAATGAATTTTAGTGCGATTCTAGCTGAACTGAAAGTTTAAGTTATTTGACTTTTGACCGACAATAAAATCTCATGACGATTCACAATCATCATTTCATAAACCATCTTGATCAGATTTGTCGATTAGTGTATGGTTTATTAGTTTTTGTTGTTTTTTCCATTTCAAATAGCAATCTAATGTAAATTTGTTGAAAAATGGCGTTCCTTGACCTTTGACCTCCGCCTCAACCCGGGGATGACCTTAAACATCAAAAGAGTGCTGTTTTTCCGAATCTCCTTGAAATGCCCTTTCGATTGATGTGTGTTTTGACAAAATTGGTATAATTCGTAAAATATATTGATGACTGCACTCTTGTTGTGCCAATAACAGATAGATCTGTTCAAGCGTGCATTGATGAGCACAATAATATGATGACTTGGTTGTCATCTGTGGGTCTCCAACTTAATTCTCACAAATGCAAACAGCTCTGGATCCCAAGAACTCCTCATGCACATTTGCCTACTCTTGACGAATTGACGCTGGTTTCTGAAATGAAAATTCTTGGTCTTTACCTTGCCTATACGCCTTGCGAATCCTCAAGCATTTTCTAGATCACAGAAATCTGATGAGCATCTACCATGGCCTCATTCTGTCCATAATTGAATACTGCTCTCCCGTATTAGTTGGCCCTCTAGCCAAGGATGAAGAACTACTCGAGAGAATTCAGCGTTGAGCCCACCACATCATGTGTGGTGAGAATTGTCATAGCTCCTGTTTTCCGGACCATGAGGTCGCGCAGACAAAGCGCGTCAATGCAACTGATGTTAATTGCCTCTAATAACCCTCAACATCCACTCCACAGCTTTTGCCCGACAAAATCCAGTTTTTCAGGACGCTTCATTCAGCCAATTGTTCGAACTACACGTAGACGAAACAGTTTTTTCCCAAAGACAACTATCATTGTCAATCAGACACATGTCGACTGACTTTGCTGATTATTATAGTATTACTTGATTTGAATGTAACTTATAACGATAACTTTCAAATGTTTAGCTATGATTTTCATTGTAATTGAAAAATAAACAAATGATTGATAAATAAAAAAAATCTCTCTCTCTCATAATAGTTTGGGAGATCAGCAGGGGGCGCCCCTTCAATGGGGCGAGGAATGAAAAAGCAATTTTTAGTGGATTAAGAAATAATATATCTATAGCCTAACAGTAAAGTCCATCCGTCATCGTTGGATTGAGATCCGTCACGTGAATACTTATCATACATTACCAGAATGTACTGAATATGCCGACTGTGATTGATAAGTCAACAAAATTAATGAAAATATTTACTTGTGTGCACTTATTTGTCCCCGCTTCTCATGGATCATTAATAAAAGATACATGCAATGTCTCCGCATCCTTTTTGAGAATAATTCGATAGTAACCTGATGAGTTGCAGGGACGAATGACTAATCGCTCTAATGAGAAACAGATATGAATGTCTAGAATTAATGCAATTCGATGCCGATAAGGTAGAGAAGACAGACTCCTGAAAATGAAATGTTAAAAAGAACAAGCAAGCTGTACTTTGTAGATTCAATGGAACGTCATAGAAGATCTGATGATGCCCGCATAGAAAGATACGAGTCATATTCACACAGGTTCAATTAGTCTAGCTATCTCCCAATTTATCGTGAATTAGGAATATATCTTCAAAACAAGAAGAAATTTGGCACAACATTGTTCCTTGTAGAGTCCCTTTCAAAAGTCAGGGTTTGCTATTTTGATTGATATAAACGGAGACATCGAGAATTCTGTTACTTGTTTTTGTGCAAATGCACTTTCAGCAGAAGTCAGAGAATGTAGCATAACTCGCGGGAAGTGAATTCACGAAACACTTTTGTTAATATATCCAGCTTGAAAAAGGTCTGTGTATCGCTTACTATTGGAAATGGCAAGCAATAAGCTGTCAGCACTCAGCAGAGGACACGAACGAGAGCCAGTGAGAGAGGCGTGCGCCTGTGATATCATTTCGCACACACCAAAACACACATCACTGTAATTGTGAGGATGGTGGTATCATCAGATGAACTAATTTTCGTGCGCCTGCTACTTTTTTTAATAATGCTCGGAAGGGCGATCATTATGGAGAAAACTTGTGCACAATGATCTGAATTCTCTGAATCTAAAGAAATTGTGGCAATCGAAGCTCTTTGCTGGAATTCAGAGCAATCCGAAAGCGACGCACGACTTTTTTCCGAACTCTGTAAGGAATTAGGAATTCCTTTTTGCACACTCAGTAAGTTCCGCGATGTGCCGGCGATTTCGAATAAAGCACACTTCTGGCAAACCGAAGCAGAATAAGCAAAATATTTAATTCTGTGGAACTATCATGTTATTTGACAAAGCGTAGTAGCGTGCACCCATTTCGCACATGCTCTCTGTCCAATGGTGGCATTGGTTTTTCACTCAAATTTGATCTTGCTACAACAAATATTATTTCAGAATTCAAGCCGTCATATTTTAAATTGTGGTAAATGGTTCGTTCTTCTCTAATTCTTGCAATGAATTCATAAACGCTGGAAAATGGATTTGCATCAGTTACAACAATATGATTCGTAGTTCTACATGCATCAATTACGTCACGTAACTTTTCAGAATAGCATCGGTGTACACTACACTGTAAACCGCTCACTACACACAAAAATACAAACACATTCGAAGGATGGATACCTTGGTATGCTGTTTTTAATCAGCCAGTTTTTCGTATCGCTACATACCAAAAACATACGAATATATACCAATGAAGGTCAATATTCGTATGAAGAGAATACCAAATCTCTAAAAATATGCGAGAAGTAAGAAACGTCAATTTCTCAAAACTGAAAACCCGTTATTTATTACAATGAATACAAATTATGGATAAATACAGATTACACTGCACTTGACAATTTGTGATGACTTCTATTTACAATTTCGAGAATGATACAATGAAATACTAGCTCAGATGAAATGAAATAAGGAGTCACGCTGGAAGGAGAGGACCTTCAAATGTACAATTATTCTTCATTGGATGTATTCAATGTCTAACAATAGTAATCATAATCATAATTATACTATATCATTATGTATAATATATAATCTAATAATAATTATTAGTCATAATGGTTATTGAACATGAGGTAACATTGAATCTCGTATCAATTGTCAGTTTCAAATTGCAATTGAATTTGGTATATAATCTTACTGCATTCGGACATCTCTTGAGTCGACACTCTGCCTACTATACACTCTAAACCAGCACCTCCTAAATCACACACAAAAGCAAGACACTATTCATAACTAATAAAAAAACCTAAAGCAAAGCGTTTTGGGAGGCTAGCGCACTAGGATTATTGTTCCCTTTAGTATGTCAACATTCTATTTCACGCAACCTCCTAAAATTCTAGTGTGTGGCGCTTTAGGATGCAGGTTTCTTCGATTTTAGGAGGTGACAGTTTACAGTGTACCTGCTCTATGCGCTACCACTCAGAGAAAGCCAAAGGAAAGTTTGGAAAAGTCATGACTTTCCAACGATTATTCGTTCCGACGTGAGATTAAAAGGAGCGAGGGAGGCAAAAAGTCCCCTGTTAGATAATACAGACAAGCACTGAAAATAACAACCTAATCGTTTCACTTGGCATGATCACGTTCAAGATGTCGTCTGCAAATGTAATCGTCTCTTTTTTATTTTCGAAAAATGAAATATTATGCCAGTAAGCATGAATTACCATGCATTTACGATGCATACATATGATCTGCAATTGAGTAGGTGTGTCAGTTGTTACTTGGTTTGCCTAAAGGACTCGAAAACAAGCTCAAGAGAATACAGAGAAGGGGGATTGAGCTAATTGAAGTTATGAACGAAAGTCAGATTGATTCCATTAAAAAAAAAGAAGTCAAAAATATAAGTTTGGATGGTCGGCATCTTCTATTCAAGTTCATATCAAGTCGCCTGCGGTACTCCAGGCATTTTGAAGTGCACCTTCGTCGATCAAAGAAGAGAAAGCGATCTCTCTTTCTTCAAGCAGTAATGCTCATGAACAATGACATTAGACATGCGTGGAAATAATTTTCTTTTTGTATCAGTTTTATTTACAAGTTAACCGTTTCAGGAACGAGGGGAGGCACAAACAACTTCTTTTCATATCTCCTAAAATAATTCAGATAAAAGTTCAATTTTTTGTTTATGTTGGCTTGCATGTATGTTGAACTTTCAGCAATATTTTGGGCAAAATTGATCTACTGTAAGGTCAGTTTTGAAGGTCATTTTGTAAAGTACTTTTTAAAAAATTGATGGTTCTCATTTAGAGTAACATTGATTATTGATATAGTTAGTGTTTCTCTATCATATTTACATAATATTTATGCATGTGGAATTCAACATTGTTGACATGCACATTAATTTTTATCACAAAATGAGTGTATATAAACTGTATGTGTATAATTGTACATGTAATGTAGAGAGAGAGAGAGAGAGAGAAAATAGTATATTTCCAGAAAATTGAAAATCATAATTGTAGTGATAAGTGAAATCATGAAAGTCACGTGCTCGAATTACAACTATAAATACAATTCTAGTTACCGTTTTTACATAGGCTCAGGTATCATCAGACATCAGCAACAGAAATCATCGCAAATTGATCATCGATGTTGTAAAAGAAACATACAAATTAGAAAATTACAGGAATAATACTGTGTAAAACATGCTTGTCATCATTTGCAGCAGCGATGAACAGCGTCTTTGCGGAGTTGTATCGTCTATTCCTTAGATCAGGGAAAAGACCACAGGAGCAATGATCGCGTTTGCCAAAGCCGTATATCAATCTATGGCATCGTTTCTGAGATTTTTCAAGATGTTCACTAAGGTATGCCGGAAGCTACACAAAGGAAGCAGATGTATATTCTAATAGCGAGCGCATCGTTCCATAGTACACACAAGTCAATTCCTTAGGAGTGAGCAGTGGCTTGAGCAATCGCAAAGCGTAAAGACGTCGAGAGGCAGTCCGTAGCAAGTGATTGATATGCTCATTCCAGGTAAGTCGCTTACTTAGAACAACACCCAAAAACTTTATTTCTTCTACATCAGCGACACCTTCTAGCTACAAGTCAGCACAATTCGTTGATTTTTAAAACAAATGGATTTGCACTTCGCAGAGTTAATCTTGAGCATATCATCTTGAGACCACTTCAGGATATTCGAATGTTCTTCTTTGATATGCCCATTATCAGAATCTTTGTAGATAGGCACACTCAGTGTTATGTCATCAATATATTGAATCAGTTGAGTATCATTATGAAGCGCTCTCAGAGAACCGACAATAAGACAAAGCAGCATTGACCCAAGTACAGAGCCTTGTGGGACACCGCATTTAACTTGGGTTGTCGAATTGAGAGTGCATCCA
Source organism: Prostheceraeus crozeri (assembly GCA_907163375.1). Lineage (NCBI taxonomy): Eukaryota > Metazoa > Platyhelminthes > Polycladida > Euryleptidae > Prostheceraeus > Prostheceraeus crozeri. The sequence goes on along the minus strand of CAJQUW010012963.1, from coordinate 63,276 downwards.
ATACGGGTTGCTTGTAACCTGTTCTTCAGGTAATCCTTAATTCATTTGATGAAATCGATCTGGAAATTGGTTTCTACGAGTCTTCGGATGACAAGTTCATGGGAAACCATATAAAATGCCCTGGAATAGTCATACGCAATAATCTTTACACCACACACAGATTGAGATTCTAGATGGAGGAAAGCATGATGTATTAAACGTATCACAGCGTATGTAGTTGAGCTAGATGGTCTGCTTCCGAATTGACTGTCACCAATATTATCCAAAAATAAATGATACACTGACTCAAGCACACATTTTTCGAGGATCTTGGACGGAGTCGATAATAATGATATCGGTCTTAGTTTATCAACCGACACTGGGCTCGATTTAGGGATTGGACAGATATGTGACATTTTCCATCTATTGGGAAAGCGACTTTCGGATATTGAAATATTGAAGAGATGGGCAATAGGACCAACAAGATATTCGGCAGCTTCTTTGTAAATTACAAGCGGTATCCCATTACTACCCATTGACTTCCTTGTGTTGATTGTACGTAGTTTTGACTTCACTTGATTAGTTGTAATATCAATGTTCCAAGATTCAACGGCATTTGAACGTGATATTTCGCATTCAGAACCGGCATCTGTGTCTCTTTCCTGATCATTGAAATTCAAGGTGAAATTAATGTATACATGCAAGATGTGAAAATATATAACGTCTTCATGTGAATTTTTAGATATGAAACCCACAGAATAATGCAAAATACACGTACGTACATGTCATCATTCGAAAGATTGCATTCGGAATGTATTACAAACTTGTCTGTTTAGCATAGAAGTCATTAGAACCAGATATTTGTAAAGAAAGAAAAATGCAATAATACATGAAAATACATTATTTGCGTTCAAATTTCCTATTCATAGTATTTATAGTCCTATTTATAGTACTAAATTTAACGTAGAAATACTTATAACGCCATATAGATATACTTGAGCAAACGTTTGCATAAATACTTTAGTTGTAATGACCAATTTTTGGAGGGTAAAAAATTACATAGTTTATGAAAGCTGAAAACACAAATTTTAGATTTGAATTTTGGTATGAAGATCTTCGAATCAACCAAAAGAGGCACTACCATTCGAAACAAGGAGACTCGAAAAATAATGTAACCCTGTTTTCAAAAATGCTTTATCCATCGAAAAGTGGAAGATTTGAGGGGCGCACTTTGTGACACCGGTCCTACGACGCCGAAAACAACCCGGTCCTGAAAGGGTTGCATTAATCTGATGAGCATATCAACTGCCAACTGTAAAGTCTGAAGGTTTTATTTGAAGGCTCGATGTCATTACTGCTTTGTGACTCAAACTTCGAATTATGTATCACGTATTTTACGATTTTCATTCTTCCTGAAATATAAACACTTTTTTGACACGATCTCACACATTCAGATCGGTTTAGTCTCTCAAGAACTCGAAGACTTACCAAGCCTCAGGGAGATCAAGAGTTCGACGCAGGATATGAGCACTGGCAAGCAGTGATGCTTTTGTCAACTCCGGTATGTGGTGTGCCCCAGGAATCTTGTTGAGGTAGGCCTTCAACCGTGATGTGTAGGCACGCAAGGCGCCGACAACAACCGGGACAACTTCAACATTTGTGTTCCACAACTTCTTTATTTCTAAGCACAGGTCTTGATACTTTGTGATCTTCTCCTTCTCTTTCTCTTGTATGTTTTTGTCGTCGGGGACTGCTATATCTATTATCAGAGTTTTCCTGTGGATCTTATCCCCCACGATGATGTCTGCTCTTCTTGCTTGCATGTAGTGCACTTCGAAGTCCCACAAGATCTTTGTATCATTAGTTTCGATCACCTATTGAGGGTCGTGCTTCCAATATTGATCCACCATATCAATTCCTTGGTCCTTGTATACAGAAAAATATAAACACTATTATTACTGTCATTATTAATGATGCTTTCTGCTTTAAATATTTTCATAAACATGTTTTTCTAAAAACCTAGTGCAGATACGATTACATTTCTGTCCTCACTTTCTATTTAGCGCTAAATTTCCGCTTTTCATGAGGTGATGAATCTTTTCTAAAGACTTGAATGACCGTGTTACAGATTATAATGATAATTCCTGCAATGTCAAAGCTTCTCACGCATAAAGGCAAGATAAATTCTCTTTCATAAACGAGTTGTCATGATATTCTTTAGTCATGCACACAATGATAAACAGTGCAGACTGCTTAAATATATTACGAATGATTCGCTGTCAACCTTGCATCATCGGTAATGACCTACTATTGAGTTGTCCAGGTAGATTATGCAAAACAATTAACAAAGGCAGACAAAATTGCGTCAGGTAGCTGGAGAAAGAGATTGTATACTTACACGAACAAGCGAAATGCCGGATTATTATTTATGGAATTGCAATTCCTCTAACAAACGGCGAGAGCGCCGCAGAATTTATTCAATATCCCGGCCCGCACCCGCATCGACTTCAAAATATTAGGCCCGGATGATTTTGCATCTGGGCCCGAGTGAGAAATTACATCGTTTTGAGGACTTTACCATTCGTAATGAAAATATCAATTAGGCTAGTTGAGTGCAATCGCCTTAAGAATCATTCTAAAAAAATATGATTGTTGGTTGCATGATCGCATGCTGTAGGACCTATGTACCATCTGTAAGTAAATTGATAACTGTCTAACAGAAAGTGAATTTTCAAACATTTAATGTATAGTGAATTTTCATTTCTTTTAAATATTGCACATGTATAATGCGTTTGTCTATCACAAATAAATTGGATCCTTTTTGACAGATAGCTGCCATTGTTGTAGGTTGTATTTAGGTTTATAAAAACAGGGAAAACGAATGTACTGAAGACATACAGTCTTTTTGAAAAAAGTGAAGTCATAATGCCTGTGTTTATTTCATTATATTGCTTGAGAACCATGATGAGCTATCATATGAAATTATTTAGAGAATTTAAATGATCAAATGAGGAAGATATTTCTTATTTCAGAGGTAATAAACATCGGTCCGGATACTAGATATTTCATGCCTGGGTGCTAACAGAATTTTTTCAGCCCGGCCCGCCATAAGTCCAGGCCCGCTCCAGCTCATGGAATAACAGCCAGAGACAGAAGCCCCTCTCCTGAGACCGACAGCAACCATGTACTACATGCAACTAAATTGTAAGTCTTATAGGCAAGGTTGATTTTTCAAAAAAATGCTCCGCCATCTATTCTAATAAATCGCGCAGCAGTGGGGGAAGGAACGTATTAGAGGCAAATAACAACTAACAAGTGCTTGAACAAGCATGGTGGACAACACTAAAATGTCTTGGCTCATAGTCTTCCATGGTTAAGAGTCATTACACATTTATCGATGAATCTTATGATCGATCTTTTCTATGTTTTTCTTGAATCCATGGACTTCATTGAATATTGTTGGAATATTGATTTTAAGAAAAAAGCGATTAGCTAATATTGAATATAGCGACTAAATCCATCTGTATTGCAAGTTTTCAAAGACACAGAAGAACAGAAATTAGTATTGTGATGCACCGATTTGCAGACAAAAATCATGATTGGTAAATCAGCCTTTCATAACATGGGCGGTGAGCAGACATTTCGGTGAGGAGCATGGTACATTGCCAGAGGAGTGAATATCATGACGTTCTCTTGAAGCCCTCCACATCAAATGAAATGAATTCTTTCTAATGAATGAGTGCATGGGTGAAATACTACTACCATTTTTATAAGTATTATGATTTTTGTTGATTTTTTGTTTATGGACTTCTATGTTTTTATTCCATATTCATTCTTCATAAGTGCATTGATAATCTAAATTTGGTTGATTAGTAGTCACTCTTGTCGTGTCCGTCAAAGTGAATCTCATCTCTGTTGAAGAAAGACGAAATATCAATGTTACGAAAATGATAATTCCTGAGTCTAGGCAGTAGCATTTTACTTTCTCTAAATCAGCCTTTGCTTAGCCCCGAGGACGCCCATTTCTCGTCGCTCTAGCATGCTCTCAGGTCAGTTGTTGCACTCTGACCATGCATGTGCGTTGACTGTGGCAGTTTCGGTTACATCGATATGAAGTTCTAAATTACTTGCATTGCGTTCTCGTGTAACTGCCGTTGATGCATGTCTCCTCTTTCAACTGTTGAAGAAAGGTAAAATCATAGATATCAGATCATCAGATAGCGTCAGGCATAGAAATAGCTTGTTTAACTGAAGTTGACTAGAATGGAAATTGACTCAAGGTCGCGGCACCGCCGGCGGAACTAAGTTGGGGCATGAATGACCAATTAAAAGCTTAGAATTACACATGTGACTGATTCTAACCCAATCATGCAGCCGTTGACAGGTGTATCTAAGTGAAAATGCGTGCGATTTATGTGCCACTATTGTGTATTATATGAAGCTTAACCTCCGTTCTAGAGGTTTTATTGTTGTCGATTTCTATAGCGTCAGGTTCTTTGACGAATGTATGAGTTGTATGAATCACAGATGTCGCACTGTGAGACCAAATGCGTTTTTACTTGTGTCAGACATAAACATTTCCTATGTCCTGTATGAAATGTTCTCTTTCGCTGAAATGCCCACAACCCGAGTTTGACTAATAAGGCAATGAGAACGCTAAGATAGACTATAACAATGCGACATCTGATAAAACTTTATCATGGTTAGGAAACATTCATCTAGAATCTATACGAATTTCGGCTTTCTATGTTATTTCCGTATTGTGACTTCATGATCAGCTGACAGTTACTATTTGTTTAGATCATACAAATTGACAACAATAAAACCAACTTCAGATAAACAGTTTATTTCTATGGTTTAGATAAAGAAATCGAAGCGATTGATAAGAAATCAATGAGTATTTTTGCTAGAATGAATTTTTTTCCGAGAGAGACAAAAGCAGCTATTTTGAGGTCGGACGAATATCTATGTCCCATCTAGACATGAACGATCGATGCTCGTTTCAATTCAATGCAACACATATCATGGCTATTCAGGGATGATTTTGGTATTGTGACGTCAGCCAAGCAATAGCATGATGGGAGTCAGCATATTGAACACATCAGAAGTTGTTTTCATCACATTCAGACAAGTATGCCATATGAGCGAATGAACCACAATGCGTGTAGAGAAAAAGTTTGTTAACTATGTCTCCGAAAATCGAAGGAAATGCGAGTTCTTACAGAAAATCAGATCTATTCATTCAAATTTAATCATTTTGATCCCGATGATATTCGATATCCAACAGCAGTTTGTGGAAAGTGTGGTCTTATTCTTTCGGAATATTCTCGACATATACATGTATATGACATATATATAGGACATATATGATCACACTATTGAATTACCAGATTATTCATTGATTGGGCGTCCATCACGAACTCGAGATTCTGATTGTGACTGCTACATTTGTAAAATTGCAAAGTCAACCTCAAATCCAAATTTGAAACAAGGCAACGCGTTTCCATGGAAAAAAGCTGAACAGCCATCAGAATCTGGAACTTCTAAGAAACTGTGTGCAAAATGTCTATCTGAATTCGGAAGAGGAAAGAGTCATCAGTGTACCAAAGATACATTTGGACAGAACTTAAGTGATATTCAGTCCCAAACATCATCGGATGATGAATGTGTGGGTGCTACAAGCCAGTCACCAACCGCAAGCTTTGAGATTCTTCAAAAAGTCTTGCTCATATTCAAAGTGAGTTGAATCTTTCTCGTAACAAAACACTGAAGCTAGGTCAGGAAATTCGTAAAGCAACGCGGAATCAAGTATCAATTGAACCATTTTTGAAAGACAAGTTGTACAATGTTAGTCATTTTCTCGATGAACAATTTGAAGTGAAAACGTGCGACTTTTTTTATAATTCTGGGAAACAGTACGAGAGACCTGCAGTGTTATGCAAAGATATTCAAAGACTTATCCATGTGATATGCACAACGAGAGGTATTGATCACGACAATTTTTTTATCAAATTGTCTCTTGATGGAGGCGGAGGCTTTGTTAAAGTCATGATCAGCGTTTTTGCCTACGATGACGAGAATGTACAACCAAAGACAAGACATCGAAAAGATACTAATACCAGCGTAAAGTAAATTTTCTTGATTTTGATTACTCCCGTGGTGGATGAGAATTATCGAAACGTACTCCAAATGTTCGTGACATTGAAATTAAAAGATCTTGGAGACCGGTGGAAAATTGTTTCAGATTTAAAGCTTGCCAACATTATTCTTCGTTTGATGGCCCACGGATCAACCCATCCTTGCAGTCATTGTGATATTGATAAGTCAAAGTTGGATAAAGAAGGAAAACTCAGGTGTTGTCGCGAGTCTGACGTGGAATCATCTTTCAGGAAATACGTTTGCAAATTTTTCATGTCTTATGTGGATAGGCCCTCTATACAGTACATTCATAATATTGTTTGCTTGAAGTCCTACTTACATTTTTATAATACGAGTATCAAAGCTAAAAGCTGCGAGCACTATTACACATGTATAGGTCCTAATGCTAAAGTCTTAGACCTATGATATTGAAGTTCATGAACTGGTGAAAGTCTAGTCGTAGTGCTTAACTTATTAACACGTAGGATCTATGACAAGGGAATAAAAAACTCTATGTAAACATTTTTGCTAGATTGAGCCTAATCAATACTCTTTATGTTTTAGGACCATTGGCAACTTGAAAGAAAAGTTCTGGGCGTGGTTTTCGAGCAGTAAAGGTAAATCAAATGCAAAACAATTTGGAAATGTTATTCATTCTCTCCTTGTCAAACATGTGGATGAAAATGTTGAAATTATCGACATTCTGGTACCACCGGAGCTACATCTCCTCATTGGTGTTGTAAATACGTTGTACAATCATATGATCAAAGTCTGGCCACAGGCCATCATTTCGCCTAGGAAATGCTACGTAGAAAAAGAAGCCATACATGGAGGAGCATTCAATGGCAACTTTTGTATGACTCTTTTGAATAATATTGACTTGTTGAGATCTTTGTGCCCACTACAATGTCTACGATTCGTTGAGTTATTCTCACTCTTCAAATTGATTGTGAAATCTTGCTTTGGAGCAGCATTGCATCCTGATTTCCGCCGTTTTATTGATGATTTCAGGAGAGCATACAAAGATTCAGGACTTCCTCTCACACCGAAGTTGCACATGGTGTTCTACCATGTGCCAGAATTCTGCGACCATACCAATGGTGCTCTTGGTATATGGTCGGAGCAGGCATCAGAAGCTGCGCACTCAGACTTTAAAGTCACTTGGTTAAAATACAAGGTCAAGTTGATCAATTCAAGATATCCTGAACGGCTCCTTCACGCAGTTTACGAGTACAACTCTTTGCATTTATAAATTTAAGCTGTTAGGCCTATATACCGCTATTTATGCATACGTATTTCTTGTACACCAATTCATCTGTTTTTGATTAGCTATACCTGCAATTTTCCTACTTATGTACAGAATGCCGAGTCACAGTCGATATATTCGTAGAACTGCATGCACGTATATACAAATCACGAAGAGTATAGAAAATGCATTCATTACATTGTTCAAACAAGATTCGATCATTGTGCGAACTTAGGCCAATAACACTAATGAAATACATATACTCATATATACATATTACAACCATGTATGACTAAATCACAAAAACGTCTGACTATGACATGTGTGCATTACTTGAATGAAAGAACATGATATGAGCAAACTCGTAGGTTTGTATAAATAATCTGAACTTCAAAAATGCAAAAAAGCAAACAATGACCGCCATTTTGAAAATTTGGCATCGTGATGTGCCAATAACACAACAGCATACCTATAATATGTCAGTCACACTGATATTCCTTGATCAATTTATACTGGATTTGTAATAGAGCTTGCGCATGAAGATGGGTCAAAAATAGTCATAATTCGAACAAAGGGCAAAAATCTGAAAAATTGGCCGCCATTTTGAAAAAATGTTCCCACAAAAAAAGTCACCGACCGATTTTTTTTTTGAAATGCAGTTTTTACAACTTCTGGGACCCTAGGCTACCCATTCATGAAGGTATCTTGAATGGAGTCGATACATCAATTTTGACCCCTAAGGCAACCCACCGTGCCTTAGACCTACATGTATCAAAATCGAATTCAGCTTTGTAAGTTTGACTATTAAATGTCATTATCTCACTACTAACAGAACAGTAGTAACATTAGTGTGATCTTTATTGACAAAAGGCCTTAAATCAGCATACTTTGGACATGATTCATGCTTCCTTTTAACATTGTGCTGGTATAGCTTTTAGTATGTAAAGCATACCACATTTGAAATAACATACGAAAAGCATGCAAATATATACCAAGAGAATACAGAAATACACCAAAAAATATTTTGGTATGCGTCCTTCGTATGTGATTGGTATTGAGCGATTTACAGTGTAGTTATCGAGTGTGATGTCACGGTTCTTGACATTAGGTCTGAACTTCCTGTCAATTGGTATATCAAAGTTCCAACTAATGCCATCTTGAATCTTGACACAAGGATAATGTTTAATTCTGATGCTGATTAACAAAAATATCGCATCGAGTAGGTTCTGTATTAATACAATTACTAATTCGGATGCTGGCACTAACCACATGTGCAGTCAGCAATAAATGTGGTCCAAAATGCAGAATACAATTAACAGATAATGTGATGCAGCTATATTTTTATACTAATTTCCTATTTTCAGATATAATGCATATTTAAAATCACTTCTCATAATCCGTTGAAGAAGCTCCTGGGGAAGAAAACATTTTATCTCATATTCAAGAGTTTCTATAGACCTTTGTTCTATATTCATCTTTATTCCAAATCATTTTCAGACTATCATATTACCATGCTTTACCATTATAATCATTGTCTGCAATAACCATTTCATTTGATGCATATTTTCTTGGCATTTATGAACGTCTAAATGGAAATGGTTTTGAGGCTGTCGGATTTGCATTCTTATTTCTAAGCAGACATTTGTAATCCAAATTTTCCTTCTTCCAACAACTTCTACAAGCGCATAAACTTTCAACATTATTGCCACATTCACATGATGACTATGATTCGAGTTCAGATTGTCCCACTTTAAACAGATTCGTAGATAGCTGATTTTGCTTCTCTTATAAGTGAGGCTGACAAAGATATGAAACCAATGACAATAATATTACTATGATCGCTATTATCAGGCAGAAATTTCGTCATCTGAAGCAGCTTCAGATGATTTTTAATTGCTGCCTTCCAATAGCGACATGGTAATGTTACTTTATTCTGTCATAATGCATGCTATTGTGTAACTTTCTATGTATGCAGGTTAACAATTCCCACGATGAAGTCGGTATATAGCACCATAAGTACCTTGATATGTTACCTAGATTTACTTACTTTGCAATGATATAGGTGATGGTGACTAAGCGCAACAGAATTAGAAAAATCACCTGGATTTTTGCCTTCAGGTTTGGAAAGTTTTCTAATGCACTTGCAATCGATCACCTTTCTTTCGCTGCGGTAATGAATGTCTGTTAGTGCTCTCACTGAGGGCAACCATTTTGTTGAACGATGGTAACTTCGATAATTGTCATTCTTTGCACATAATAGGTGAAGCTATTGTTCTACCGTGGATGTAGAAAGAACTTTGTGACAGAATGTCTCATTGACGGCATAACATGAATTTTGTAGTGAGACAAATCAAATACATGCCACGCTCAAGTCATTATCAATCGGTGCAGAGCTAGAGCGTTTGGATAAAAACAGAACTTTTTCTCCTCTTTCTTCCGTCATCATTGGGTGGAGTGTGATGAAAAATATATTGCATTCCTTTGCAAAATTTCGCTACGTCTCCTGCATATTTTTCAACTACAATCAGTCTATTGTTTATACATTTTTCTATCATAATCCGTCAAGAATCATTTTGGTTGTGTTAAAATACATTGACAATCTGCAATGTTGATCAGAATTTTTTGAAAATTAGACAGCGGCCTTCGGTTAATAAGTTCTATAATTACCTCAAAGTCATCTATTATAGTAGTAGTGATGTGTTTTATTTCATTGATTAGAAATCTTACAGTCATTAGAAGGTAAGGACATGCAGTGAAGTACGTACAATGAGAAGTAAGTTAAAGCACACTTTTTGACAAATAAAATTTACATGTGCTGATACAAAGCAACAGATCTTGCGAATTAAGTGGATCTGAGCAGAGAATGCAAAATACATAATTGATTTATATGTCTACTACTGGTTACGTACGAAGGTTATTCAAAATCAGAATGCACGCAATAATAAAAAATGACATTCTGAGTTCTGATCGAGAAAAAGGAACAATTAAACGACCAGTAACTGAAGAAAAATCGGGAGACATATAATGCAAGGGTTCTATATGAAAACATCGTAACATGAAAAACATCTTATTTAAAAACATCGTAAACAGATAATATCGTATATGAAAACATCGTAACATTAAAAACATCGCAATAATAATATCGTAATTTTCGCTTAATTCTCCTCTCAGCTCCGAAATAATTTGCTCTGGTTTTGCGAAATAGTAAGATCTGATAATTTCGTCAATCTTTTGGGAAACAGCTTCTGTTTTGTTTACTTCGTGGTTATGTAATGGCGCGTTTTGATTCTTTTTCGGTATCATACGATCTCCATCCATAACCATCGAGAACCTGGCTTTGCATTTTGGATAATTGCAACATTTCCAGTTTTCTCCATTCACCAATTTGCGATCTTGAATGAATTTGCAATCATTTATTAGCAAACATCGTTTTGATTTATTAGTCACGCTGTATTCAATTCGCAGTTCCATTGTAAGCACTTCTCCTAAAGCAGCATGTAAATCTTTGAATGATTTAGAAATCAGTTGTCAGCAGATACCAGATGCTTTTCAAAATTCATAATTGTGAAGCATCCCCAAGTCAGGGACTGCCCAAGTAATTTCCACATGGAATCCAAGATTTTGGTATAAAAATCAACATATCCGGTATCAAATGGAAAAGATATCTAATTTATGTCCATCCATAGAATCCTAAATAGATATCCGCTGGAAGTGACGCTAGGCTTCAGATTACTAGGAGCCATGAGCCATGAAGGAGACTATGCCTTTGTAAGACAATACGATATTTTTCAAGTATATTTACGATATTTTTCATCTACGATGTTTTTCATTTACTATGTTTTCATATACGATGTTTTCATTTACGATAATTTTTTATGTTACGATGTTTTTAATGAATACCAATGCAAGATGTGGTCACCAATCTATTATTTATCTATTACATATGAGAATAAACTTTTGAGAATGTCACAGATACCAAAGAACTTTACAAATATTATTTTCCTCCCACAGTTAAAAATTAAGGAAATGAAGATAACATAAACATGAAATTCTTTTGATCTATCAAAGCTTAAAAATGTCTTAATTACTTCTATGGATTATTCCAGTCAACTGATGCGTCAAGTATCAATGCAACGGCGAAGTAGAGCAGCTTTATTAGGCCAGTGCTACTTATTAGAGTGCTGCATTTTCCAGTTTATTAGTCCGGCAGCCAGAACGAGTTTCTGCAGGGAACGAGGCCGAAAGTGATAGTTTCACAGAATGATGTACACCCTATGCCTCAAAGTGTTTAAATATATCAAGTGTGGAAACTCCCCATTACTCTAATGTATTTTTAGTGGCGACAAATCCGTCATCTTTTTTCGCCAAGATAATTTTCAGATATTTATATTCATCAATTTCAAGAAGTCGCTATGGCTAAAATATTTGGTGACAACTTCAGTTTTCTAGTGATTCCTACATAGAATTTACTGCTTTATCCATTTTTCACATCAATTTTGATGTTGAACGTGTCATTTCTGAATAATATGGCTTTATAGATGAAACAGTGGAGAAATTGTGTCATTCGGCTCTCAGATATTGTTTATCTACATATTGCAGATGCATATAATACAAATATTTCCTGGAATGAGAAGAAAGGAATATTTGCTCGCTATTTTAGCAGCATTTTTGTGTTTTAGATGGCTCTTTAACGCTTCATCTACCAGTGAAGATCAACTCCTCTTGGTTGACGCACGTCACTCTTGCGCTTGTCCTAAAACAACCCGTCATGCTCTTATTTTACCGATATCTGTGTTCATACATTGAGTGCACCAGTTGGAGGAAATTCCACCATCTTCATGATAATTGAGCAAGATGTTCCCACACAAGTCACCTTACGTTTTTACTGTTGTGACGTCATGCCTAATCGCTGTCTGATTGCATTATTAACTAAGGAAGCAGACAGACAGTCGCTACTGTGACTGTTCACAAGGCACACGATGTTCTAAATTTTGCTGTTCAGTGAATCATTATGATCTGTGCGTGAAATGGCGTCTAGTAAGTTGATGTTAATGATAGTTAATTGAATCAACTCAAAGTTTTGCAACACGAGTATAATCACTACATCTGATGCAGTTGATACCACCCATCCACGGTTATACAGGATTATTCAAAAAGAATGACCCTATTTCAAACCGCTATATCTTCGCAACGAAAAGGAGTATTGCATTCCAACAAAGACTCGATTGTTCCGCATATCATGAAGTTTTATATGCGATGTCACAATTGTTCATGTTGATGCATCGAGGTGCGTGAATTGGTGTACAATTTTGTACGTTTTCGCTCAGTCGCACTGTGATCTGAGTGGTCATCAACATGCAAATGTTAAATAGCGATGAGAGACACGACAAATTGCAGACTTTTGTTTCCATTATTGAATGCAGATTCGGATGAGTACATTTTCCAACAGGATGGAGCGCCCCCTCACTGGCATCTGCAAGTCCGCGCTTTCCTGAATGAAAACTTGCCGGATAGATGGATTGGGAGAATTAGTGACCAGGACTACGCACTGAACTCTTGGCCTGCCAGATCCCCAGATCTTTCTGTATGCGACCTCTTCTTATGGGGTTGCATCAAGGATCGAGTGTACGTTCCACCATTGCCAACCAATTTGCAAGATCTCAAGCAACGGATAAGGACAGCGATCGACTCATTGACAGCAGTAATGTTGAATAGCGTATGGGATGAACTGTCTTTTCGTTTAGATCTTGTCCGTGCCACCCATGGTGGCCATATTGAAAACTTGTAATGCAACAAATAAAAGTTCATGATTTGCGGAACAATCGAGTTTTTGTTTGAATGCAATACTCCTTTTCGTTGCGAGGATATAGCGGTTTGAAATAGGGTCATTCTTTTTGAATAACCCTGTACATTTCATTTAGTAAAATAAAATATAATTTTTAAGTAGCAATTCAGTGATGGTTAACTACATAGCCCACACAACCTCGTTCATGATGATGCTCAAGGTTGACAAACACTCTGTCTGGTCGATCTTGTAAAAAAATGTTTGACACAATCAACTGGATCAGTAAGTCGGTCAAATTTTTGGCATATAATGAAGCTATGTGTAAAGACGATAAGTGTATAAGGTGCAATAATTTCCGCCATGCCCATTATGATTGGGGAACAAAATCAATTTCGCACTATTGATCCGATTCAACCCAGTTTGCCGCATCATGAATGTTATACGAAAAGCTTCTTCCAAGTTACTATGTTTGATAACGAACACCCTTTAATAACAATTCTAGTAGGCCTATTAGAGAAAGAGTAGTGGCAGCTGAGAGAGTCCTTTTGTGAGAGTACTTTCAAAAAAAAAGAAAGTTGGCAGTTCTTTAATTCAATTAGCAAAAATGAAATTAATTTTTAGTTGCCAACAAGGCTTGATTTGATCCGATATCAAAGGCGTGAGGTTATTCGCACGCAATGTTGCGTGTAAATAACCAGACAACTGAGGCCAAGTTATTCCCACGTAAAAGTGGGTACCAGCAGCCATAACTATACAATGAGGTTTTCAGACGCAACAATTCGTCGAAATGGCAACTGTCTTTTCTGAACGGTTATATTTTGCATGATCACTTCAAATATTCCGCATAATTTATTTAGGCATTCATCGTTAGAATTAACACTTAAATGCCTGGATGTTTCGACATCACTTATTACCTAGGTGGGTCTTTAAAGACCCGGATGGATAAAAACGTGCCTTTTTATTACTTAATCTCTCTCTTGTTGTTTTATGTTTTTGTTCATTACAGCCAATGATAATATGGATTTCTAGACGCATAGACTATCTTTATTGAAGACAATATAATCTGTTTATGAAATATGAGAAAGGACTGATTGTGCTGATTTCTGAAGACAGAAGCAAACATTTTTTTTCAAAACTTTCAAGTATATTTGCAAACATGTAGGCTATATGAAATGTCTGATGTCATGAAAAATATTATTCATCGCAATAAGAACATAGCACAGTGACTTTTTTGTGCTCGGGGCAACATGGCTCCGCACAGTTTTCACATCGATTCATAGTCTTTCTATCCATCGCAGACTAACAAATGTGGCATCGCTTTCTTTTGCAATCGCCCGATGGATGTGAGCTGTGTGTGGTTGCTGAAAGCATCACTCCACACTTCTGCAAGGCCTGCCTTCAGCATTTGGACAAATGCCTTATCTGTGATCGGCGTTGCAACCATGGTTCAAGAAGTTTCATTCCTAGATTCTCCAGAAAGATGCGGCGGCGATGGCTGGATTTCGATTCCCAGTCAGGAAACTTCGACTGAAACACAACTTGAGCATTGATGCCAGCAATGTTTAAGCAAATGAAAAAATAGGCCATCGTCTTGTTTTTTTCTTAACACTGTAGTTGTGGCACAGTTGATCAACGCGATCAACGCCTGTCTTCGTGTGATTGTAGTCAATGATCATTCTTGGCTTGCCAGAGTCTTGGTCAATTTTATTATCAGCGTGTATAGTTGACAACAAGATGACTGACTTATTTCTTTTCGGGATATATGATACGAGTGCCTGTCGATCACTGAATGCAAACAAGCTCGATCCTACCTCACGTCGCCTGTCAGCAGCAAACTCATCCGGAATGTTGGGCTTGTTTCGGCACATGGTTCCAAGTAAAGTAATCTGTTTTGTTAGCAAGTCAGCAGCAAGTTTTGAACTCGTGAACCAGTTATCTGTTGTTACATTCACACCAGAGTAGTACAGAGGCTCAGAAAGAGTTTTCACAACATGCTCAGCCAATCCAACGTGTCTCTGATTACCTTCACGTCCAAAATAAGGTAGCCCATTGAAGGTGTATGCTGGTGTACAATCAAACAATAAAAACAGCTTCATGCCATATTTATCCGGTTTGTTTGGCATGTATTGAAGAAAACCAACTCGACCTTTATACGGAATTTATTGTTCGTCAACAGTCACAAATTCACTAACAGCACAATTTTTCCTGCAGTTTTCAATAAATTTATTCCAAATGTCACGAAATAGAGCAAATTTATCGTCTTTTCTTCTTTCATTACGGGTTGAACGCTCGTCGAAGCAAAGGAAATCCAAAATTTGCTCAAATCGATTACTACTAAAAGCTGCAGGAAAAATCGCCCTGCCTGACGCTCCAGGAGACCACAAGGAACGAAGAGATTCGTGATTAGATCTATATACGCCGAGTAAATAGAGGATACTAATGACTCCTTCCAGTTCATCTAGATCTATTGGCGACCAGTCTTTAGCATCTTTGCCCTTCGATTGCATGTAGTGACAACCATGCTTATTGGTTTGTTCCACAATTGACCTTAGCATGGCTTTGTCTATAAAGCAATGGAAACTATCAGCTTCATCATTTACTGATCTTGCATCGTTTTGAGGCCCTTCACATGTGTGTCTTATGCTGCATGCTCTAGTGCGAGAGGTTGGTGGAGGATTCTTGGACCAAACTCGGCCATTTCTACTAGAATAAGTGATGTCATCATTACGAGACGCATTCATAGTGTCCTCATAATCACTTGCACTGCTCACCTGTGCATCAATTAGATCGCGTTCAGTCGCCACAATGTCTTCATGATCACTTGCGCTACTCGTCTCTGTATCAATCTGACCGCGTTCAGTCGTAATTGTGCCTGGATCATCGCTATCGGAGTCGACGTTGTCATTGTCGGATTCACTATCCTCTTCTTCGCTGCGGCTGTTGTCCAACTCAGTCCAATGTGCAATCCGTCGAGCAATTTCTTCAGCGCTCACTTTTCTTCTGTTCACAGCGGCTCAGATAAACAGTTCACTCTCACACTGTGAAGAATGTCAAGCAATGTGCACGCTTTAGAGCAGGAAGTGTGCGTTTCTCTTTGATGAACAGAACAACCAAATGTCCAATCAGAATTCATGGCGTCATAGCAATCGAATCAATCTGTGGCACATGTCTGCAATGAACGCAAATTATGTCGGGTGAATGCACAATAGCTTTCCCCATACGCGCATTAACCAACATAGCATTTAGATTAGGCTTGACAGATAGGTTGACAGAATTGTCTAGCCGTATTCAATAAACAATCTATTTGCAGCCATTATTACCTAGGTTGGGTCTTTTGTGACCCCATCCATTTTTGTATGAAAACATTCGATGTAGGGCGCTGTATTTCGAAAAGTTTTGACAAAGTAATTATAAAATGCTCTACAGATATTTTTCAGGAATACTAGGAGTGACACTTAACCAGGAACAGTCTATATAACAGAAAAATCAATATTAAAACCGCTCGGGTCGCAAAAGACCCATGCTAGGCATTTAAGTGTTAAGCAATTGCTTCTTGAACACGTTACCAAAGTTTCAAATTTATTTGAAATTTTACAGATTTTTAGCATATACATGTAATGATATACTGAATGTCTTCTTGGCAATTCGAAGTCGCTGCTCGTCCGCGATTTCCACATGATCATCATTATTCTTCGGTAATTGCACAGTTTTTAATTTGATGTGAAATCAACATGTTTGAGAACAGTGGTAGGCATATCAGAAGGTACAAATTGATGCACTTGTTTAATCTCTAGGAGTAGGCATATTCAAAATGTTAAAGCGGGCCCTTTCATTCCTTTGCTCAGCTATTCGGATGAAGCTTTTTTGACATGCGGTAAACTAGGGCGAATCAGACATTGTTGGCAAGAAATCTGTTTATTTGCTCAATGATAGCCAATATGACATGATGACTTATGTCAGTGGTAGGCAACCAATTTGTGGTAGTGATGACTTACAGATCTAGTTGATTAAATCATAGTTGGTTGTGCTGCATCGGTCGTTAGATGAATCGAATACCTACAAACTTGTATTGTGATGAGTGTGACACATTTGTTGCAATATTTTTTATTTAAGCCTTTAACAGAAGCTTAATAATCAAATTTTGATCAATTTAGAGAAGCTGTTTCTTCAACCGAAATTTATATTTATCATGATTTGAAAATGTCCAAAATAACTACGCTACGTTTATTTTATGATATTAGCTACATAAAAACAATAATAATAATAATACGAGTATGTTTATTCAATACTAGACAGCAGAAGCTGATCATTTTACAAAAAAGTGATAAGGAGAAGATATACATGTATACACAGTAAAAATCAATTACGAGAAGTTCTGTACTGCAGATGGTAAGAAGGAGTTTTTATACCTGTTGTTACGGTGTTACAAAAGATCATATTTGTTTTACGTCTCAATATTTCTGTTTTTTGTGGACGATGTGAAATTCTTTCACTCAAAGCTTTTGGCAAATTGTTAAAATAATTCCGACCGATACGTCGTGAATTAAGTGTTTCCAGTGAATATTTTTGCAGAAGACGGTCATAATCATAATCATGATAATCATATGGGATGTGTTCCATCATTCTTATCAGTCGTCTTTGAACAATAATTTTTTTATGGGTGTGCGCTGTACTCACCTACTCGCAACGAAAATTTTTGAAGTCATGCTGAAGGAATTATTAGTAGGCCTATAGGTGAAATATAATTTGTTGAAATAAAGATAGCCTACACATTCGCAAGAGGAGCAACAGAGGGGTATTCACATCGAAATAATAAAATTATTAAATTATTCATGTCTATTACTTTCTAGGAATTATGAAATTATTGGATTAGGAAGTTACTTTTTATCAGCCCTATATATAAATATATATATATATATATATATATATATGCATTTTTGTCAACATCGTGAAGCAGTATGAGGCAATCAGTTTTCAACAGTCTATACTGCACTTTGAAATGCTTAATACCGATGGCAGATGAACATGTACGGTGGAATTAATTGATAATTATTCGCAACGTCTAGACAAAAACTTGAATAAACAGCACTCGAAATTTAATTGGCATAAGTGATCAAACCAAAAGTGAAACGTTTTGTGGTTTATTCTATATAGCTTTGTAATACAAATTTCGGTTGAAGGTCTTTTGGGAATTGATGCAGCCTATGATCAAATCTGCGTCACAAATGTTTTCATCTGCATCTGAATGTTTCGTGTTGCTTTCCTTTTTCTGTTGTGAATATAATTTTACTTTTCAGTGATTTGCCGAAAGCCGAGGAACTATTGTATTGATTGCTCAATATACTCGAATGCAATTAATACAAAGTATCTGCGGCTTAAGGCTGGAGCGTCATTCATCATTTTTCATTATTTTCATCACTAACAAAAGCAGTCATTTACGTGATACATCAATAATTTAGTGACAACATTTCAGAATTTGACTATTTCTTCATAAATTGTTATCTCAACACGGATCATCAAATACCGCTATTGATCATAGAAGGAAATACAAGGGAATACTCTGATGTAAGAAGAAAATGAGATGTTAGGATGTCAATAAAAAAATTATTAAATTTCACATAGGATGCTTTCATAATCAGATGAAAAAATTAGGACTAAAATAGTATATAATGTAGGTAAGGTCCATCATGTTTCCAACATGAATGGAAATCTAAACCTGATCAATGAATGTATGTACAACTGGTTATCAATAAGAAAATGAAGTATTTCTAGATTCGATACAAAGATTTTCAGATGTTCAGTGGGCAAAAGTTTGTAAACACGTTCACACACAGTACATGAAAGCAATTATAAGTCCCCCTTTAAATCGTATAGAGTGGTTTGTAGTCGTCTATTAAGTACCTTAATAATCAATTAATTTTTATGCCACATCGAATCTAGCATTTTAACCATAGAAATGGATCTTCAATTCATGTTTTTGTCTTCCAGATGTCTACGGATAACTATGTAATTTTTCACTACTTCATAGTTTTGACATAGCTATTCAGTCCCTTCCATTCAATATTTCAATACTTTTCTGTTGTCAATTGCGATATCAAATAAAACTGCTAATAAGAGCTGGCGAAAAAGTAATATCATAGCTGTCGCCACAAATCAACCATTGATTCCATACTTCCCTTATATACTGTTCTAGGATGGGCAATTCATTTTTGCTCACCTCCATGTTAAATTTGATATTCTCATCAAGTTCATTCAAAATTGTGTTAAACTTTTTTAATTTGTCGACGTTCCAATTCCATATAATAAAGCAGTCATCGAGAAAACGTTTCCAGTTTATAAATATGTCTGTAGCAACCTGTATACCCCATAAGCCCATAAGCTGGTAATGACATCCTTTAATTTAATTTCTAAAAATCCGAGCGTAAGGGTAGCGCAAGTAGGGGCCACCGTAGTTCCCATGGCTGTGCCTTTGATTTGCTGGTAATGCTTTTCTCCAAATGCAAATGTATTGTTGGATAGTATAAGTTGTAAACTATTAAGGATGAATTCATGCGAAAACCGTTGATCGATCAAATTTGGATACTTCTAAAGCCAGTAATTTATGACAGTGATTCCTAAATTGTGGGGGATATTAGTGTATAGGCTTATTACATCAAAGCTGACTAAAGTTGAATTTTGGTTGACTGTAGAAGGCAAATGACACAAAAAATCAAAATCGTCTCGAATAAAACTTTCAACTTTTATGCAATACGGTTTCAAGATAAAATCAATGAGCTCACTTACCCGTTGTGTCGATGACTTTGAACCTCCAACAATTGGTCGAAATTTGAGGTCAGTGGTAGAAGGACAAATTATGTATTCCGCATTCTGCTTCATCACTGCACTTTTTATCTTTTGAGACTTGTGAATTTTAGGCAAGCCGTAAAATTGACTTTCTTCATATTCAAAATTTTTAAGATACGATATCTCGGCTTTTGTGAGATTTGTTTCAAGATGCACAAAGAAGGGTTCGAATTTTTGTCATAGTAGAGTTATCGGCGTTGTCTTGTATAATTTTGTAAAATGATTCATCATTGAGCATATGTAAAATTGTGTTTTCATAATAATGTTTATCCATTATCACTGCACCTCCTTTATCTGCTTCTTTTATGATGATGTCCGTGTCACATGATAGGTTGTGAATTGCATTCAACTCAGATTGATTAATATTAGGGACTTTAGAACCAATGTTACTAGATAAGTTAATGGATTCCAAAGTTTCACACAATTTGTCTAATGTTTGATTTCTACCTTTTGTAGTTATGAAAGTAGATCTACTTTTTCTTATGCTGAAATTTTCGTGAATATTCTGGTTGTCGTTGCTGTGATAAAATTTCATCAAACGAAGTCGCCTTGTATAACTTTGAATGTCATTCTTTAATTCGAGAACATTTCATTTTGGGGTGGGATTAAATTGAAGACCTTTCATCAACAAGTTCACCTCAGGTTGTTGAAGAGTTCTTTTTGATAAATTCAAGACTTTTGGATCTACCATGATCGGTGTCTTAGTCTGGCAGCCAGAACGAGTTTCTGCAGGGAACGAGGCCGAAAGTGAGACTTTCACAGATTGATGTACACCCTATGCCTACTACAAGTCGGTGCGTCTGCCGAGTTCTAGTGAGTTCCTCTTCTTGTCAGCCAGGATCAAAGAAAAACACATGTAAATTCAATGGGACGCAGATTGCAGTTTTTGGCTAAAATGAAATTTTGTATGTTTTCTCTGATTAAACGAAGAGAACTACGCCAAAAGTTACAATTTTTGACATGAAATGTCTTCAGGTCATTTCCGTTCATGCTTATGCATCCCTGTCTATAAAATTAAGCACATTTAGAATTGGCGAGCCTCTTAATGTCGGCAAACACCAACATGTTGGCCCATTTCATCCACATTGAACCGCATTCTCACATACATTGCCGATCAGATGTATGATAATAGCACATGTACATCATAGCAAATGACCTGAAGACATTTCATGCCAAAAATTGTGACTCTAGCCTTAGTATCTTTCGTTTAATCAGAGAAAACATAGAAAATTTCATTTTAACCAAAAACTGCAATCTGCGTCCCATTGAATTTACATTTGTTTTTCTTTGATCCTGGCTGACAAGAAGAGGAACTCACTAGTGCTAGAACTCGGCAGACGTGCCGATTTGAAGTAGGCATAGAGTGTACATCATTCTGTGAAAGTCTCACTTTCGGCCTCGTTCCCTGCAGAAACTCGTTCTGGCTGACGGACTATCTGTGTTACTGGGTTCGTATTTTTCGATACATTTTCCAACTGGCATGATCTAAAAAAGGCTTGGTTCGACTTTGATAATTTATTTGTGCCGGACGATCATTTGTAGTCCTATGTGATT
The DNA here is from genome assembly GCA_907163375.1 of Prostheceraeus crozeri. Lineage (NCBI taxonomy): Eukaryota > Metazoa > Platyhelminthes > Polycladida > Euryleptidae > Prostheceraeus > Prostheceraeus crozeri. The sequence continues at coordinate 41,731 of CAJQUW010012963.1, read as the reverse complement.
CATGATTGACATGTCTTTCATTGTGATAAACTGCATCTTGTGCATTTCTTGTTATACACTAATATCCCCACAATTTAGGAATCACTGTCATAAATTACTGGCTTTAGAAGTATCCAAATTTGATCGATCAACGGTTTTCGCATGAATTCATCCTTAATAGTTTACAACTTATACTATCCAACAATACATTTGCATTTGGAGAAAAGCATTACCAGCAAATCAAAGGCACAGCCATGGGAACTACGGTGGCCCCTACTTGCGCTACCCTTACGCTCGGATTTTTAGAAATTAAATTAAAGGATGTCATTACCAGCTTATGGGCTTATGGGGTATACAGGTTGCTACAGACATATTTATAAACTGGAAACGTTTTCTCGATGACTGCTTTATTATATGGAATTGGAACGTCGACAAATTAAAAAAGTTTAACACAATTTTGAATAAACTTGATGAGAATATCAAATTTAACATGGAGGTGAGCAAAAATGAATTACCCTTCCTAGACGTTTTAATAAAGAAAACTGATGATAAAATTTCAACGGACGTATATTATAAACCAACCGATCATCAATACCTGCATTTTACGTCTTGCCATCCTAGGCACACTACAAGGGCCATTCCCTACAATTTAGCCAGACGTATTTGTGCAATTGTTTCTGATCATTCAACGAAAAATGATAGATTACAAGAAATGAAAAGGTTTTTGTCAAACATCAATATCCTTCTAAATTAATTGATGACGCGATTATAAAAGCTAAGAAACTCAATAGAACTCAACTTTTAACAATTGAACAGAAAGATGATAATGATATCTTACCTATTATTAGTACTTATAATCCCAGAAACCCTGATATTAGATCCACTGTAAACCTTGTCAATTCCTCATTACAAAGCGATAGCAATACTAGTGAAATCTTCAAAAACAAAAAATTCATACATAGCAATAGACAACCAAACAATCTCAAACGCATATTATGCAATTCAAAATTTCTATCAAATGAAACTCATGCTGTTACCAAATGCAACGATAAAAGATGTAGAACTTGCGAGTATATTACGGAGTGATCATCCTATAACTTTAACGGCAAAATAATTGCTGGCCGGCACCAATTCAAATTTCTATCTGAACATGTGCGATGAATAACGAAGGTCTAGAACAGTAGAAATTTCAATAAAGAAGACAGAACTAGAATCGTTTTCGAATTTACATGAAACACGGATGAAGCAATCAATGACTTGCAAATATAATGATGGTAAACTAATGGAGCCATATTGAGCAAGAAAACTGCCATAAAATTGTGTAATTGTATTCTAAAATTGACTCTTGCAAAATTTGCTTTTGGAAGACATCCTGTGTGTTTGATTTAATGGAGATTCCCAACAATTCAAAAAAATGTTGGCAGTCATAAGTAACGAGCAGTCATAAGTAATAAGCCATCAAAGATAACCAAAACTGCACAAAACTGCACAAATTGGCAAGTTAAGTTGAATTAGCTGGACAATTTGATGTTCAAATCCGAAAGGCCTGATGCTGGCTGCCTCTAATGCTAGACCGATGAAGAGTGAAAAATAAGTGGTTAGTAAACAAATCAAAACAAGCAAACGAGTAAGGAAATGCATTCTATCGCGACATCAACGCCACGTAGTAATGTGTCATAATCAAAGTAACATAAACTGTTCTAGTATGGTATATATCACCTTTTGTCTAGTAAATGAATGGAACCAACAGTGATATTGCTACAGAGCATGATCTAGCATCAAGTGTGAATATAACTGAACTATTCTTACGAATGAGCATTTCAGTTATTTTCACTGTTTTCAATTATTTTCACACTTTCATAGCAAAACAATGAAATTATATAAATTTTTTATTTTATGTCCTATGAAAGAATAACTCAAAACTATGGTGCAAATATATGCCTATTTCCCTGTACGTTGCATCACTTGTTAACTAAGCACCTGAAGATATATTGAAAGCGCTAGTGCTAAATTGTTGTTTTGATTTTTTTGCGGGCAGAAACATTTCTCTATATATTTCACCAAATATTGTGACATTCAATTTTTTACATGTATAATGCCAACGCGTTTAATGCGTTAATGTTGTCTTTCTGATAATGGATGCATTAAGATAACTCTTTTCTAAAGAGAAGTTAATGGCATCTATGAGCACATCAAACAGTTAATTTAGAACCAACCTTTTCATTTAAGTAAAACAATGAAATTCTTCTATAAGCAACGTGACATAAAGATCACTAATTAGTGTCATTTAAAAAAAATGACGTGGCACTAAACGTGACATGCTTCCAAATATTTATTCATTTTTGGGATGATTTTAGAATGAACGCTTGTCATCTCTATAGCTTCATACTCTTGAATATGCTGAATTCAGCATGTGCAGAATTCACTAACTACACATTGATAACTGGAACGCCCTTCCGACTCAATACCATATTTAAAATTCCACTGCCTGATTACAAGGATTGCATTTTGAGGTGCGAATTGAATACGGAATGTCTTGTCGGCTTTTTCTGGAAGCCTCGTGGCATGGGCGGAATTTGTCGGTTATTGGGAAACATCTTTGTCAACGATTCGAAGGTAACAAGCAAGATCGATCCACATTTTATAATATTTAGCCGCTATCCTTGCATTTTGCGTGGTGCTCGATCTGTTTTTCGTGTAATCAAAGGAGTAAACGAATATGCTTATGTTAATAATGCAGGTTGTCATAGAAAATGCTATTCGACGGTATTCCCGTGCAAGGCTATGATGATTTATCCGCTCGTTGAGTGTTGCATTATCGAAACACAATACAGATACAATTCCCATCATGACACCTTCAAACACAAAACATATGCAACATTTGATAAAAACTGTTGAGTGTTTGTGACTCGTTATTCGTATATTGTATCGACTTGGACGATTGCAAATCGAATCATACATTTTGACAAGACATTGATTCAAGCTTCTATTTACATTATTGCCTCAATTTGAAGAACGACAAAATTATCGGCAATTTGACTTTATCAAACTTTTTACGACAATGGCTGCAAGCTTTGCGATTGATGCTTGTATTGGCTTCATACAATTGCCAATAAGTCAATGAGGATGGAGTTAGTGTTGGGAAAGCATGTGTAACCTTGGAATTCTCCGAATTGTACCGATATTCTAGTTAGTCAAATCTTACATTGAAAACCAGTGTTGACTCTCAATGAATAATGATATGATATTACCGAAATAGAGATTTAATTTTCACAAATAATTTTGAAATGAACGGGAACTGGACGGAAGGGGAACGTGAAGCAGGAAGAACTCATTGCTGACCTTAAACCGATCGGAGTTAATTCATAAATGATTATGGAAATGAGCGCCAACTGAGTACCGTTCAAAATTTTCGTGAGCGTGTCATTCTCTAATCTGCATATGCAAATATAGAGATGAAAAAAGCTTCTACATCAAAAAGTTCATGACTCGAATCACTGAGCTTCCTAATCATTGAGGTCGGGTTGTGTCCAGAAGCTTACCCGAGCCCGATACGAAAATACCAAACCCCGACCCGAATAATAAAAATAATCATAATAGTTCTTTATTCGTCAAAACATATGGCGGTAATGACATGATGGAATTCAATACAGTGACAAAATCATGAATGTACACAATACTTTACAAAGGAAGAATTGTACATGGCAGAGCGTCGACGGAGCGGTAGAAGCCTGGTGTGTCTAATACCGGTCTCCTGGTCGCGTGTGATGAAAAAATCTGCCAGCGGATGAGTCTCTTTGTCTCTTGCAATTTTACGTATAAGTTTCACACATTATTTGTCCAACATGTTCTGTAGGCTGGGGACATTTGCAGATACAGATGCCCACCTACGGGCTATGCGATCCATTGACGATCGTTGAGGTCATTTATCACAGACTGATCAAGAGCATCATTACGAACACTTTTGATTTGTTTATTAATGGATTTCCATCTATCAGAAATGGAGGAGGAGTGCAAATGGGAAAAGTACCGCTTCTTGGCAACTTCAACCGCAGCAAGAAATCTCTCCCGGAGCCGAACATGCTTGGCATAATTACCCCTAGAGAGGCCACGCACGGTCACGGGAATCGGAAAGAACTTTCAAGGATGGGGACATCCACGGAACATCAACATTCCTCATGCGAACAGTTCTCTCATTCGAGAAGGTTAGGTATACGTAACGAACAAACATCCGGAAATGTTCAACAGCAGCATTAACATCAACCACGTGCATAAAGAACTCATTCCAGTCAATCGAAGCGATGAAACGATAGCACACAGCAAAGGAAGAGGGAGAGAAATAGCGAACCTTGACTTTGGTGGTGGTAACATGTTTTAGGGAATTGGAACTCTTGAGAAAAATGCCTTTATGATCAGAGCGACCTAAGGGAGAAATAGACTGAGGGGATTCAAATTTATGCGGAAGATCTGATCCGATCATACCCTAAGCAGACCAGATTAGATCCGAAATCCATTTATGATATTGATGCTCGTAAAACCTGAAGGTTGTCGTATTACAGGAATCCGGGTAACTTTAGAAGTGTATAAAAGCTCCATCCCAGGTTCAAATCGATCTATTCAAACACCGAGAAAATTTTCAAAGAGATATTCAATAAAATAAATGTAGGTTTCTATAAAATAACTGACGCGGACTCTATTTTCAGAGTGTACACTGTAAATCGCTCCATACCAATCACATACGAAGGATCCATACCAAAATATTTTTTTGGTATATTTCTGCATTCTCTTGGTATACATTTGTATGCTTTTCGTATGTTATTTCAAATGTGGTATGCTTTACATACTAAAACCATACTAGCACAATGTTAAAAGAAAGCATAAATCATGTCCTAAGTATGTTGATTTAAGGCCTTTTGTTAATAAAGATCACACTTATGTTACTACCGTTCTGCAAGTAGTGAGATAATGACATTCGAGAGTCATACTTTCAATACTGAATTCGATTTTAATACACGTAAGTCTAAGGCATTTCATGAATAATCGATAAGAATTCAACCATCAACAATTATGCATTACGCACTTTTGAAACAAGGCATATTATCAATCCGCAATAAGAACACATTATAATTCATGAACACAAAAATAGTTATGTTTGAGATATATATGTCAACATAATTGCACGAAAGATAGCGTTTGAATTAACTAATTTCATCAATTTGGCTCATAAAGTAGAGCTAACTAAACGTCCTGTTAATGTAGCTAGACAAGTAGCAACGACGACAAACTCCTGGAGCATATAATTCACAATAAATCAAATCTAGTTAAATATCACTCTATCAAACAAAATATATTGACGACTGGTATTACTGAAAAAAGTTATTTGATAGTAGTATGTAATACACATATTTTTTTGCTATGTGACTTAAAGCTGCACATACGAGAGGCATACGAATAAGGATGAACTTGCATCGAGTCTCGTATATCAGTGCTATTCAACCGGGGTGCCGTGAGAAATTTTTAGGGTGCCGTGGAGAGGAAGGGTGTCGCAAGGGTGCCGTGAAGAGAACGAGGTGCCGTGGGAGATAGGGGTGCCGCAGCTCATGAGATATCGGTGAGGCGTCCCATTCGACCGATCAAAGTAGAAATGTTGACCATCCCAAGTCCATGAGTTATATTTGAATTGACCCCGATTTCACACAAAGCTATAGGCGCTCCTTACACAGAGACAGCGAACCCTGTCTCTTTCCATCATAAGCACTCGGCAGCATTTCCAATTTTTACGAGATGATCTCGTGCTTGTTGCGTGCGCGTGATTCCTTGCAGTTTTCTAACACTGTTCATCCGCTCTGCTGCTGCTGATCTCAACCACCTACACATGCATATCTATGCCGACTTCGACACAAATGCTATTGCTTGGGTAAGTCAACTTCCATTGTCTATTTTTTGTATGTGAATGAATGAATCAATGTCATGAATAGATGAATCTGAGGCAAGGCAATGAAGCCAATAGGAGTCATCATTGCAATGCTGCCATTCGGCAAGCGCACAGCGTGTCCTCGTTCGTCGACCGTTGTCTTTCAGTGATCTGTGTTCTATATTTTTGCTTCAACATCAGTGTTTGGCCTACAATGGCTCTACATGCGCTTCGAACATGCTAATAGTGTCCATTTCAACATGTAGCATGCGATTATGATCTTGATTACTTTAATCATGTAAATTGTAGAGCCTCTCAGAGATTGCGTGTCACTTTATTTGTTCACCAAACTCTGCTTCAAATTGAATATTGTTGGAGCGTCATTTGTCCTCATGGTCACCAAAGGTTGATCATTCACTATACTTGTATTTGCAAAAGTTTGAAGCTTCATTAAATTTGAATGTCGAAGCTTGATTATCAGTGATAATTGACATGCTTGAGATGACTGAATGCATTTTAAACAAGCCAACTGAAAAGTATCAGGCATTTACCAGACTTGTAGAAATAGCTAATGAACCTGTACAATATAAATTCATGTGATGCTGATCACTAGAGCTCCCAGATTCTTCAGTGTGAGAAAGGAGCTAAGACGGAGTCGAAAGTCATGGGAAAAAAGGAGAGAATTTCATTTTTAGATTATTATCGAGTTTGTAGCACATTCATGTAAATGATCGATTTGCAATAGAAATCCATGGTCAGGCTACTTCATAGACAACAAAGTTGTCGGCATATAAAGGGATAATGGTTTTTTTTTACTGAATTCTCACCCCTAGCACAGCTATGAGCCATGAACGAAGCTAGGGGTTACTCAATGAAAAGCAACAAATTGTATTATTTTAAATAAATAAAATTTAAAAAAGAAAAACAGATCTTCCAATCTGATTAAGCTGTCCCCATCAGAAACCTATTCGCACGCCTCTTGAAAGTATCAAGATTGTATTGGTCAGGGAAAGTGTTCTGGGGAAGCTGATTCCAAAGCTGTGCCGTGCGAACAAAAAAGCTTTTCGAGCGACTCACAGTACGTGCGCGTTCTAAGCTCACATTATAGCATGTGAGTGCATTAGCTCTGCGTGTGCTTCTGGATAAGATCTTAGGTTTGGGTACGCATTCATTTACTGCAGAGCTGCTTCTATCGAAATAGTACCTGTAGAAGAGACTGAGTGAAGCAACATCCCGTCTGACGGAGAGCGGCTGCAACTTGCTAGCAAGTTTTTCACCCATGAGATTCTTGACACGTTTCTCAACCCGTTCAAGGAGGTTAAGATGCGTTTGTGGGGCGCCTGCCCACAGATGACAACAATACTCCATCACAGGACGAATAGTGGACTTGTAAAGATAGCAGACAGTCTGTGGTGAAAGATAGCTGCTGGCACGATAGAGATTACCAATGCGTTGAGCTGCCTGCTTGCTAAAGGATTGGATGTACGGTTTCCATGACAAGTCTTTCGTAACCGACAATCCAAGGAAGGAGATGGATTCTTGTTCTCTGATCCTATTATCTGACATCTTAGTGCTATGATCATCATCATCTCCTTTAAGTCGTGAGTGCAGAATACTCTGAGTTTTTGAAGGATTGAAGGAAACAAGCCAATTGGCGCCCCATTCTGAGACCCTGCGTAAGTCTTCATTAAGAACGTCGCATAACTGCTGACGTTGCTGAGTGTTTTTAGCGAGTCGCTCATTGGAATTGAAGAGTGTTGTGTCATCTGCATACATCACCAATTTACTCACTAGGCAGTCTGGGAGGTCGTTGATGTACAGCAGAAAAAGAGTGGGTCCCAAAATTGACCCTTGAGGAACTCCTGCATTGACAGACTTGGTGGAAGACTTTTGTCCATCTAAGACGACAGATATCTGCCGGTCACTAAGGAAAGAAGCAAGAAGTTTGTGGAGTTGATCAGCAACTCCATAGGACTTTAGCTTCATAAGGAATCCCTGATGCCAGACTTTATCGAATGCCTTGGAAATATCCAAGGCAACTGATCTCGTCTCACCTTGTCTGTCAAGGACACGACTCACATGTTCAGTGACATATGAAAGAAGATCTGCAGTTGATCGAGAGTGCCTGAAGCCATACTGTTCTTCTGATAGAAGGTTCTGAGTTTCAAGGAAGTTAACAATGTGTTGGTTAATCACTGCTTCAAAAATCTTGCAAGCAATTGGAAGCAGGCTGATAGGACGGTAACTAGATGGAAGAGATGAGTCAGAACCTTTCTTTGGAACTGGAACCACGGAAGCTACTTTCCAACAAGAGGGAAACTCACCGGTGGATACACATCTACTAAACAGTTTAGATAAAAGTGGAGAAAGCTCAGGTGAGAGATGCTTGAAGACCGAAACCGGGATGCCATCTGGTCCACTAGACTTAGAGCTATCGAGACTGGCGATGATCTTTTTGACGTTTCGGACTGTGACTGAAGGAGGACTAACTGTCTCATCAGTGCGCGTGGGAATTGGAGGTGGAATTCTACCTCCATCGTCTAATGACGAATTCTTCGCAAACTCCTTGCAAAGAAGCTCGGCTTTGTCTGCTTTGCAGGTTGTCGCCATAGAAGTACTGACTTTGGCATGACGGAGTGCTGGGATGGAGGATTTGTTCCTACTGGTGACACTGTTGTAAATCCTCCAGAAGTCCTTAGAGCCAAGCTTTTGGGTAGCAATGGATTTCCGTACATACAAAGCGTAACGGCTTTTGGCCTGATGTATGGTTTCCTTGCAATGTCTACGTGCGGTTTTGTACAATTCAAGATTGCCAGCGCTACTGTCACGCTTATACTTATGGAAAAAGTGGTCACGCTGGCAACTTGCAGCTGCACATTCTGGTGTAAATCAAGGTTGTGAGTGGGGCTTCATTTGGAAAGTACGGTGAGGAATGTAGGCCAACATCCCTATCTGAAGCCACTGTCAGTTCTTGCGCCGACTTGTGGACGTTCTCGCTCAGAATCAAATTCTCAGCTTGAACTTGACTAAGAAAAGTGCGGAAGCCACACCAGTCTGCTTTGGAGAATTGATAAACTGTTCTATGGAAGGGTGCAGACGGTGTGGAGCAAATTTGTTTGCCAGAAACTGTGATAACACAGTGATCAGACGTGCCGAGGGGAGAAGTAACCTTGTGTGAAAAACAAGTTGGATTTGAGGTGAGAAACAGGTCAAGGAGATATCCAGTATCCCCAGCTCGGTCAGGCACTCTGGTAGGACAAGTGACAATTTGACTAAGGTTGTGAGAGACAGCGAAATCCTGGGCTGCCTGATCGGAGAGATCGGTGGTGCGTGAGTGCACAAGCCAGTCAAAATTGTGCACGTTGAAGTCACCAAAAACGGCAACTTCAGCGCTGGGATACTCTTGTAGAAGATAATCAATCTTGTCAGAAAGAACATTGAAAGTATCAGCATTAGTTGATGGAGAGCGGTATAGGAAAAATAGAAGAAGAGTGGTCTTCTGCAACGGCGCAATGAAGGCAAGATACTCATGCCTTGGATCCTCTGAGCTACGAAGCCTTCTCAAGGGAAGGCTTGTCTTGGCATAGACTCCAAGACCATGACAAGGTGCTTTATCCATCCGGTGAAATATGTATCCATCAGGAGTAACGTCGTTTGATGACACACTGGGATCTAACCTGGTTTCCGACAGGGATAGAAGATCTGGTGACTTACCTTGCAGGAAGATGTTGATGTCGTCGTAATTGGACCTCAGTCCTCTTACGTTGCTGAAGCTGATCCTGAGAGGGTTTTTCAGCTTGACGGCTTGACTACGTTTCTTGTGTGTCTTTCTCATTTTCATAATTTCTCATAGAATATCAATCAAATAAACGAAAATGATACTGTACAACAAAGTGATACAAGAAACATTGGAAGGCATCAGAAAAACGTAAATAATAACAACAAAGCTGCAATAAATAATACGCAAAAAAGACACTTATAGGCACAGTTCATGTCGCAAAAGCTTGAAGAAACCCAAATGAGAACCCCTTTGCCGTAACAATGGGTACAAGTCAGGTAAGCCACAGAGGAACCGGATACAGCTACACGGGCTAAACCCCTCAGTAAAGCTACCCACGCATGTCCGTGGCAATGGAACTGTACCGCCACGGAACTGTACCGCCACGTGGTTGCATGCAGTTGGAGATTTGAACTAGGCTATTTGTCAAAAACATATCGCACTCAATTGATTGAGTCATATTAATTAAACATGTTCATTCTCCAATCAATCATTTTGCTGACTTCATCATTCGAATTTTTTCAAATTTTCAATTATTCTCTAAACACATGCTCCATTTCCAGCCAAGCTAATTGTTGACCATTCTCATTTCGAATGAGACAAGCGCCATGGATTGGTCCCCCTGACAGGGCAACGGACCCCTGCCCAAATTTTCAATTCTCCTCTAAACACATGCTCCATTTCCAGCTAAGCTAATTGTTGACCATTCTTAATTCTAGCATCCTTCCTGAAATAGTTGATGCATCCTCATTAGGCCTCACTCTATGACTTGATCGCCGTTGTTCCAAACACGTCATTTTCCATTTTCAGGTATGCAATGTCCCTTCTCAAGTATTTCGAAAAGAAGGCTATAGCAACCGAGGCAGTCGAGGAAGATGTCGAACTTAATGAAATGAATCAAGAGAGTGAATGCCGTGAGGATGCTGCTCCTGCTCCCACTGCTAGCAAAAGCAGCGAAGACGGCGAGGGAGAATCTGAGGAAGAATGCGTCGAACTAGAAAAAAGGGGACGGAAAAGAGCGCAAATGTCTTCTGGCTCCAATCCGAAAAAGAGGAGAAAATGGAATAGTGACTATATCAGGTTTGGCTTTTACTTGCACCAGGATGAATCCCGTGATCCTTTTCCCTCTGGAAAATGTTTTTTGTGGGGCTACGCTCCTGAATGCAAGTTTGGTACCTTCTAAATTAGAGAGACATTTGCAAACCCACCATCCGGAGCACAAGAACAAGTCAAAGCAATTCTTCTCAGAGAAGTTGAAACCTCTATTTGCCCAACAATCGTCATTGCAAAACATCGTGAAGACTGGAGCTCATGACAAGTCACTGGTGATTGCCTCACTAAAAATGACTCATGTTATCCTTCGTGAAAAGCGCTCATACATGGACATGGAGAAAATAGTAAAGCCATGCCTATCAATTGCTGCTGAATATCTCCATGGTGGAAGCAGAGCAGTTGAAAGAGTGACTTCCATTCCCTTGCTACAGATTTGAAAGAACAACTTGTGGAGAAGCTGAAAGCATCCCCTTTCTTCGGAATTCAGTTGGACGGGACGACTGACATTGGAGGAGAAGCACAGCTGATCGCGTATACCCGGTTCATTGAAGAGTTGAAAATTGTTGACCGTTTCTTGTTTTGTTTAACAGTGGGAATTAAAACCGCGGCACAAGCAATTTTTGACCGATTGGACTCTTTCATGTGTGAGGAAGGAATCGAGTGGATTAAGTGTAAGGCCGTCACAACCGATGTAGCTGCCGCCATAGTTGGTCGTGTAAATGGTGTAGTAAAGAAGATCCAGACTGTCTCACCTGAGTGTCGCTCAATTCACTGCATCATTCATCGTGAGATGTGGCAGCGAAGAAGCTAGGTGATGAGGGCAAATCAGATCTGGAATTTTTACTTGATGATGTTGTGAAAATGGTGAACACAGTTAAGGCTAATACGAAGAAGAGCAGACTGTTCGCTCAACTCTGAGAGGAGATGGACTCAGAAGTGACGAAGCTATTGTACCATTGCGACGTAAGATGGCTTTCAAGAGGGAAAGTCCTTGAACGGGTGCTCCTGTTGAGAGAGGAGTTGGCAGTTTTCTTCACAGAGCTTGGTGATTCCAGCGCCGTCAACCTGAATAACTTGAATTGGCTTGGAAAATTGTCATATTTGAGCTCCATTTTCCACTGTCTGAACACCTTGAATCTCAGCCTACAAGGGAGGGAGGCGACATCTTCACGGCTTTGTCAAGAATAAAGGCATTCCATAGGAAAATTTCGTCTAGGATGAAACAAGTAGAGAGAAAGGACTTCATCGACTTCCCTGAATTTCATCAATTCATGCTGAGCTCAAAATGGGAGCTCACGGATGCTAGCCTCGAGCAACAAATGTCTGAATCGATACTTCAGCACCTGGATGTCCTTCGCGGCAACATAGAAAAGTATTTTCCGTCCCAAGAACATCAGCACCTGGAGGAGAATCTTTGGATCATTAATCCATTTGTTGCTGAAGAAGAGTTCCTCACTGATCTGCGAGAAGATTTGGAGCAGAGGGTGAACTTCAATGCTTGCGATTATTATGGAAATTTCTGGGTTGGTCTCCTTCGAATCCCGGAATATGAAGACGCTGCTGTGAGAGCCCTAAGCCTATTGGTAGCAATGCCGACCTCATACCTCTACGAGAAAGGCTTCTCCACTCTTGTTTCGATCAAAACAAGTAAATGAAACTGCTTAAGAGACATCGACGAGTTGATGCGCGAAGCATTGGAAACAGACATAACCCCACGATTCGGCTTGATGGCCGATAGCATGCAACAGCAACGCTCACATTGATACTTTGTTTTTGAAGTGCAACTTTGACTTGTTGAAATTGGCATAGTTTTTCCCAGTGATCTCCAATATAAAGAAAGTGCAGAGAATTTCATAATTGAGTGAATGAATTTTGTGTCACCGTTTCCCTTCTCAGGTTCTTGACGGTGCTGACTTTGATAGACTAATTAGTTGGACTTCAGCTGTAGCGGTGCAATAGCTTCCAGTCCACATGCCCTTCTCCACAAATCTCTCACTTAATCCTGGCGTGGTCAGATCTAAGGAATCACGTCAGGGAGATTTCCATTAGACAAGCTGGAAGCATAGTCTTCTGCAAGAAGGACCTAGAGTAGGATCTCTTGCAGCGACCGAGTTTGACGCACGAACATATATAGAAGAGCTGGACAGACATTTTGACATAGTATTTGATCACTGTTCGTCTAGCATGGTCAAGGATTTACATCATAATTCTAGCATTACTGCTGTTAATTCAAAAATACATGTCCATGCTTAGCAAATTGACAAAGCGAATTCAAACTTAAATTTGATTACCATGACTGGAATTTCTTGTGCTTTCTTGCCCCTGATTTCAAGAAGATGAAAACAAAGTGTTCTTCATTGAATTGCTGTGATATAAAGAGATATACTGATATTGACATAATGCATGAATTGTTCTAATTTCTAGATGCATTTCAATGGTTGAGAAATGAAGTCTAGAGAAGAAGTCAGCAATAAATTGTGATCACAAATCAGTTCTTGGAAAATAATGCGGCCACGTTTTTTAGTGGATGATAGAGGCACAAAACTGTGGTTTGCCACTGGGGTGCCGTGAGTGCATGTATTGATTAGAAGGGGTGCCGTGGCTTGAAAAAGGTTAAATAGCAGTCGTATATAAAGCATACCAACAACCCGTCTTTCATTGTAAAACAGTCAATCACACATAGAATAGTTCGTATCGCTACATGCCAATCACATACGAAAGTTAGTGATATTTCGTATGAAAAGCATACGAGAATCGCGTATCAGATGTTAGCTTAAAATTGTATGGGATTTTGGTATATGCTTGTATATAATTTTCGTATCCAGCGATTTACAGTGTAGTTATTAGATGATTTATCTATTTTCTGTTGTAAAAAGCATACAATACTGTAGAGATATATGTTCACAGCTTTATTATAACAGCGACACATCACTTTAATTCAGGGATGAGGAGTCCTTCGACTCCGGGGGTTGATAGGACTCCGACTCCGGGTGGCAAGTATATAAGCCTAGTTTTTTGAAAAATTAACGGGTTACCTACGTCATAGATCATTATAGGCTTACCAGAATCTATACAGTAGAACCCACTTATAACGTACTTCAAGGGACCTAAAAAATTGGTACGCTATATCCGAAGTATGTTGTATCCGAGGTGTGCCAGAACAAGCTGTACAAGAAGTATTGAAGCCTACTTCTGCACCAAATTCAGTTGTCAATTGCAATAGTAAGGTCCTATCCATCATGACCAGCTAATTCTCACTATGCATTACCATAAATACGTGCACATGTAATGTACATTTATTTGTTTGCCTTGGACCTACATGTATGATCATGCCTACTCGAGAAAACAGCATAGTGTCTTAACAATTCTGTATTGTGTAAGAAAAAATGTGCAATATTCTGAACAAGAATTTAAAAATCTGAATGGCTAAAAAGACAATGTAAACAGCGCAGTGACGCGTTAAGAAGACACCATCACAGACAATGTCTTAATTCCAGTTCACTTCTATCGATTGCTCATTGGACGGACTCGACACTCAAAAGTTGTCCTCCTCCGAGCCAATGACAAGAGCTGTTGCTTCCATCATCAAACGCAGCAAGTTACTGTAGAATCGTGTCAGCTTCGTTTCGATTATTCAGAATACTTAAGTAGTTTCATCCCTAAGTACGTTGTAAAAAATCAAAATTTGCTCTGGACCCTTGAAAAGAGTTCGCTATATCCGAGTAGTACGTTGTAAGTGGGTTCTACTGTATTTAGTTATTTATTATTGTATCAATCATCAATCATTTTCGATGAAAGTTGATCAAATGTCGCTTTCAGTTGGATGCATACGACTTGGCTTCTCCCATCTTGTTGATGTGTGCTTCACACGGTTTTTCTCCAGTCTCTACCAGGCACGAAAATCCCCATCCTTCTCCAAAAAATATGAGTACACTTTCGATTTTAATATGCGCTTTAGAGGAGCCATCACACGATTAACGTGAGGGTAAGTGGTTCTCAACCAAGCTAGCATTTCATTTTTTTTCTCTGATGTGACCTTTAGCGCGTAGGTGTGATCGAGACTAAACTGAGATTAGGATTGTCTTCTCTACCACCGAGTGAAAAGACAATCCTTTTTCACTATAACGGTTCATTCCCTCAACTATTATAAGCTGTGTATGCACTGCTGTCTCTGTACTTTTGTTTGACGGAGAAAGTTGACATCAAGACAATGACAGCTATGCACGAGAATAAATAATTTGCTTGTATTATATTATTTCGGTTCTAGCTATAGGACGGAGTCCTATCATTTGATAGGACTCCGACTCCGACTCCAGCAAAAATGATAGGACTCCGGGACTCCGACTCCGCATCCCTGCTTTAATTCCATTTCGATATTTGATTGCATGCAATTTAGCATGATTCACTTATGGGATTAGAGATTTAAATCATAGGAAAGTAAACAAATACAAAATAATACCTTCTATACCTCTGATATTGACGTAGTCATAGTTGCCACTTAACAGCATCATCAAGAACATGAGATAGAATGATTACTCCTTTTTAACACAAGCACTTCTAAATATTTCACCGTTCACCAGCTTTCATGTTCGTTCCAAACATCTCTTAACGCTGCTGTCATTAGCCCTTTGTTCTCAGTCGTTGATAACTCAAATATATCATAGCATTTTAACATATTGGAAATTAAGTTACGGTGCACCTTGCGAAGTCGTATGAAAGTTGTTTTATCACATTTATAAAACAGCTTTCATAGATACGACATAACAACAAATCTAAAAGTGAACGGACAATGATAATAGCAAGAAATAATAATTCCCTTTGTTACTTTATCAAATAAGACAAAAAAGACGACAGTATTGATCAAATCAATTGCCAGAATATTGCGCTAGCCTACATGTAGGAATGATATTATATCAACCCTTCTGAGTACAATGTGCATAAATTTTGACAGAATTCTAAAGTCTGTGTGTTTAAATCCGAAAAAACCGAGTTCATCTTTAGTTTCTACTGTATTGGATTCATTACTGCGTTGCCTATTTCTTTGTCAAAGCTCAAAACGCATAATTTGCAACCACTCTATAGGCATTGCACCTATAGAGGCATTGGTTGGGACAAGTGCCATTAGAAGCGAATTGATCTTCTCTTTCTTTTGGTGAAAGAATTTTGCCGCTTTGGGATCAACATCACTCCCAAAAGATGCAGGTTGAAATGTTGCCCAAATGGACACAATAAGAATCAAAGGACTAAATCTGCCAATGGTTGAATTCATAGAGTAAGTATATTAGGTAGAATAGCAACTCATCAACGATTAAATCCACTTTGTGTACACAATTTCGGTTTTATTAAATTCAATCGAATGAGACGCAGCATCACATGTGAGATATGCAAATTTTTGCACTTTTGGAGAAATTTTGGATTTGACTGATCGTGATAGCAAAACAGAAGGGATAATAGCATTTTACAAATACTCCATGTCATGTCAACCAACCTGTGTGGAAAGGTAATATGCAGTTTGTTAAATTAGCAATCCGATGGGTTACCATCACTTGAATACATAACCTTTTCAATTCATAGCAGTTTCTTGGCGTGATCATCACAAGCTACAACCTGCCGACACTCTACCTATATATACTTACTCTACGGTTGAATGTAATTTTCATGATGGCTTTCATGCCCACTGCTCCCATTATCCTGGAAATGGGAACATCCTGTACCGTAAAAAGTAGCGATCGATACTTCAGTGTCAAATTTTTTCTTGTTTTCAAACACTCAGGGACATCAATTGAATTATAAAACCTAAGTCCACTCCTGCTATTTCATAAAGCGGGCAAAAATGGGTTAAATAATGCCTACCTAAAACACAGAGACGCAATATTTTCGTCATATAACAATGAGATTTTGAAAATTTGAATGCTCAGCAGATTTGTCGAATTTTGAACTATTTTCACTTTGAATATAGGCGTTCTTATCAATCTTGAAGATACCGGAATTTATAAAAGAAAGGTTTTCTTATCAATTTCAGCAATAAATGATGCCTCTTTGCTAATCCTAGTTAGACTTCGAAATTCAAAATTTGAAACTGTGACATTTTCGCAATTGGACCAGATTTCAAAATACAGGCTTGACCTTATTTGACCTTTATTGTGACGTTGAATTTCAGAAGAAAGATAATGACTGACTGGACATAATGGTGTCTCTAGTTTTGAATTTGGTGATATGGCTACTGAAATAAGGGCAGGAAACGGTTATCATGGTGAAAATATTCATTTTTACTTTTGATCTTAAATTGAATTTCATTGACATTACATTGAATTTCAAGTTTTTTGACCGACCATGAAGAGAGCATTTATTTGATGTATTCGATGTCTTGCTTCTGTCCATGATATAGCCTTTCTACGCTGCTATCAACTACACATCTGCTATCTATGTTAAAATCTTGTTATTCACGGGAAAAGCTTTTGAATCTGCGCAGAGACCTATGTTTCGGATCATCACGTAAAATAGCAAAAACTTTTTTGCCTTTAATCTGTTAAAATCCTCACAATACAGGCGTCATCACATTGAATCGAAGCCCATCATTGTCCGTGCACTTTAAACTGTAGGTCACTAACTTAGGCACGAAGCTGAAAATTCGTGCCAGTTAGCGACTAGCTAGTGCTTTTCTAGTGCCTCGAGGCACCAGTAGGC
Organism: Prostheceraeus crozeri; assembly: GCA_907163375.1. Classification (NCBI taxonomy): domain Eukaryota; kingdom Metazoa; phylum Platyhelminthes; order Polycladida; family Euryleptidae; genus Prostheceraeus; species Prostheceraeus crozeri. The sequence continues at coordinate 24,320 of CAJQUW010012963.1, read as the reverse complement.
GCCACTAGGCACCAAACCAAATATTTGTTTATCCAATGAAATCGAAGAAAAAATCAATGGGCACGAATTCGGCACTATGAACTTCGTGCCTACTCGTGCCTTGTGTTGGTTAGAATTGATGCCTAAATTTCGTGCCCTAGAGTTTACAGTGTGTAAGTAAAAGGAGATTGAAAGCATACTACTCCAACCTTATCCGAATTGAATGATCTGGACCTGAACAACGAAAATCGAAGAAAAATTGTTGGAACGACCATCAGTGCCATTTACCAACGCAAGGTCAATTTGTAACAAACAGGGCTGGGATCGGCTAACTTGTTACACTTTCTCTTAACCGGTTAAAATCGGTTACAACGTTTGATCAGATTTATCTTGTATTATGAAATCCGGTTGAGCTATAGATTACACTGGTTTCATGTTGTAGAGATAACTAGTCTCCGATTCACAATTCAATCAAATTCAGTCATCGCAATTCGCAATCCTTTAGTCGGGCTTTTTCCTACACCTAACGTAATGTGGATTGATCTAAAGGCATAATTCAATTCTTTGTATCTATTGGCTAGTGTTATCGGGTTTTCTAGGCTATCTCTGCCAATTGAAAAACAGCATTTCAGCAAACGTCATCTTAAATCTAGGGAGCAGGGAGAACTGAAGCATAGCTTTCAACTTTCATCATACAAGCTGCGTCATCCATTAGCGCAGCATTGGTTCGGCGTTAAAAGAAAGTTGTAGCACGAACATCCTTTTGATACCGGTATCTCAATATACCGCGATCATGAATTCAGATGAATATCAGTGATACAAAGGCGACTTACAACGGCATGAATTGAATTAAACGTAGAGTGACGTAGTCATGCAATGAAATCAGAATTCGGAGGAATTCGGTTGAAACCCAAATTGACAAGGTCCGTTGTTGACAATCAAACTTGACAACCAAATAAATATCGAGAATCCTGATTTAGCCGATTTTAACCGGTTAACCGATTACAAAATAATTAACCGGTCCCAGCCTTGGTAACAAAGTCGATAACCTATCTTTTCGTGTAAAATGCTACAACCCGGTCTTATTTTCATTGCGGAAACACGGATTGACGATACAACAGATAATAGTTTTCTCCAAATTCCTAACTGTAATATCTTAAGACATGACCGAGATGGAATTGGTGGTGGTATTTTGGTCTATTATCGTGGAGTAACTAATGTACATTATCGTGATTGCTTCACAACGTCATCATGTTCATGCTTCCTACATAGGCGAACTTCTGTGGTTTATACTTCCGTATACCCGCGAGAAAATGAGTCGTGGGCCCCTCGTCAAAAAGTCGTGGGCCACGTGAAAATATGGGGGCCAACAATTTTTCGAAAATGGCTTATTTTGAAGTAAAAATGCATGATCATGTCAATTTGCGACCATTCTCTTCAAAAAATGACGTGAAATATGATCTCTTAAAGTCGAGGGTTGGCCCCCAATTTTCACGGTTATCTTTTTGACGGTGGTCGTGGGTCGGCCCTTAAGTTCACATGAGCTCTAATTTTGAATAAGAACGACCCAGAGTTGTCACACACCTTGATCAGCGAATTTGTTGTGATTTCTAAGAAAAACGTATCCCTGATGTTAGTGGACTGGCCCAAAACTGTCATCGATCGGCTGTCTGGCATATCTAGCTAGGCAAGTTTTTCCTTGGAATAAATAACCTTAGCTCTCATTTCTCTCAGTGATTTTCGCTACATGATGATGGTGCATTCAATCGTGAAATGTTGCGATAAACATTTTTGGTTGCGATACTTCATACATTTGCATGACGCATCGATGACAATGCAGATAATTAGCCTACTCAAAATTCTTTACTTAACCCTGAACTTCATATCATTCTTTATATCATTCTGACCATGATTCTGACTATGCCTATATTTCAATGCTTGTCAATTTTTTCGTCAATCAAGGTTGCAAGTTGTATTATTGTTCATTCATTAAATTGTTAATGAATGGAAGAATCCTCAATGAGTGTTGCATAATATCTCGGTCGCTTCAAGCCTGTTATACAGTGAGGGAGAGAGAAGGGAGAGAGAAGGGAGAGAGAGAATTCTATTAATAGAAGCGCGCTTTGTCCAGTCCAGCCCGATAACAGATAACTTTCTCGTGCGCCTTCGATAGCGCAGCGCAATTAGAAGATCACATTTCAACCATAGAAACAAACTGTTTATCTGAAGTTCGCTAGAATAGAAATTGACTCAAGGTCGCGGCACATCCGAGGGAACTAAGTTGGGGCATGAAGAACCAATTAAAAGCTTCGATTTACTCATGTGACAGATTCTAACCCAATGATACAGACGTTGGCAGGTGCATCTAAGTGAAAATGCGTGCGATTTATGTGCCGTTATTGTGCATTGCATGAAGCTTAATTTCCATTCTAGAGGTTTTATTGTTGTCAATTTCTATGATTTCAACTCGAGGGTTGAAATAGAGGTCATCGCTTCATTTCACAAAGAGAAATAGCGCAGAATAATCTAGCAGTTTCATTCATGTATCGAACTTTTGAAGCTGTCTGACTGACACCTGTGGACATCGCTGTGTAAATTGATTGATCTTATTAATGGATTATAAATCAAATTGCAATATAGAAAATGCGAGGAATATCCTGAGCCGAAAATATTGATGGAATGGATTATTTATCAAACGAAATTCGTATCAGGTAAGTCGAATGAAGTGATGATAGATAGATTTAGTAAATAATAGCGGTTAACCTGCGCACTACACATTATACCAAACACTGAATTAACTGAAATATTTCAACAGATAATTTTTGAATTAGATGTGATGTAAAAAATGTTCCTCTGGTTATAAATGTTTGACTATAGGTAAAGCAAGCCAATATTTCACGACCATTCAGATCGAATCGTGCGGACAGACTGACATCGTAAACGAATCGCTTCGCATGAATACGGTAAATCCAGTCGAAGCTCGTTAATTCGGACACGGATAATTAAGACTTCGGTCAATTAAGATCATACGGTCGTGGCATTTTTTGTATATTTGGCGGCTTATATAAGTTGCTTTTGAATTCAGACTTTCAATAATTAAGAGATTGAAAACCTGGTATTTATGCTCTTAATTATCGAGCTTTGACTGCAAGATACTTTGCACAGCGTTGGCGCGAACTGATGGTTCGCTGCAATGAGATGAAGTAAATTCTGGATACGTGACATTAGACGGGCAAAATCAATCAATACGGCATGTGAAAAACCAATGAAACAGATTAAGTTAACAAAGGACTTTAATTGAATATCTTTATTAAGTAGGAAACACCGTTGTACTCTTATTAAAGATATTCAATTAAAGTCCTTTGTTAACTTGATCTGTCTCATTGGTTTTTACATGCCGTATTGATTGATTTTGCCCGTCTAATGTCACGTCGCCAGAATTGAATCGAGCTTTGACTGTATGTACAAATTCATTTTTATACTGATTCATGCAGATATTCTGCTATTACTGTCCTGTTTCATCTACCGCTTTATCTCAACTGCGTTGACAGCCATATTGATATGCATTGAATTTTCGGAACTTAGCAGTGTACAGTCTGCCCTGACGATACGGCCTACATGGTCTTGATATAATCCCTTGCTTTACATACAACAGGATTTCGAAGAGCTTCTCAAATTATCATCAGACACCCTACCGTGTTCGCAGTAGATATTCTATCTAACAAATGAAACGAAAGCGCTGAATTCTCAAATCTTCGGTTAATGATCAAGCCTATCTCTATAATACAGAGTAGATTACATTACAAACGAACGTGTCCGTAATCAGCTTTAAACTCGAACGTAATAATATCCTCCTATGTATAATTGTAATATTTGATATTGCTTGATCGATCAATTTTTCAGTCTGTTTTCGTGAGATTTTATTGCCAACCCAACATTTTTAATGAAATCCGTTTCATATGCTTGGGATAGTATGCTGGCCTATAACACTCCTGATCGCCTCTCTGCAGACAAATATTTCCTTTTTATAATTGCAGGGTTATATGATCATCCAATTATGCCGTGTGAGTGATGTTATCATTTTCTTACAAACATTAACATAAAATTATGTAGCAAGAGCAAAGGAAACAATTTCTAAAATTGTAATGATGTATAGGCTATTTCCAACAATGATATTGCATAATCTTGAGAACCTTCTTCCATATTTCAGACGTTATGGTCTTCAGTCTTCGCGGAACTCGTCACTGCCTCCGAATGTTTCGGTTCTAATAGTGTTATTATTTTTCTATTAGTACATGAAACACTTGTGGAGTGACACTATCGACCTGCGTGAATAAAAATCTAAGGTAGGTTCAGTAGTTTTCAGATTTATGCCACTTGCCACCCTTCTTGCGTTGTACTTTTTATTAGTACAACGCAAGGGGGTGGCATTTTTTTGGAAAGTCAAGGGCTGGCCCTCGGCTTTTTGACGACTTTTCGAGGGACTCGCCCTCGTCTTTTAGCTGTGGTCCGGCCCTCGAGGGTCCGCGGACCTATTTTCTCGCGGGTAGTTCGTAATTCGGTTTTTCTGTCTTTTCTAATAGAGCAGTTGCGTTCGTATTTTTCATTGTGTAAAGTGAAATGCCATGTCCGAATGCATCATAGCATGCAAATAAAGCAATGATGATGATTATTATTTTGTTTTAAATTTGCACATTTAGTTTCGGAAAAAGCGCTCTTTTCAAGACACCTGATTGCGGCAACGGTTAATAATTTTAGATTAAGAATGATATAAAGCCTTTAGGGCGGTCTTGACAATATTGCAAAGTTGTACGCTCCGTTTGCCATTGTACCTCTTCCGAGTTGTCCCTTTTTCCCCTTTTTCAAAATGGCATCTAAAGGCTGGTTTTTACTTCCTCCGTTTCTTGTACGGAGACGTCTCCGGGAATAATTTCACAAAATACGGACACGTCTCCGGGAAATATTGTGCGAAAACGAAGATGTCTCCGTATTTTTTTATCAGCAGACATAAAACGGAGGGTCAAAAATCACGATACGGAGACATTAGTTTGGTTGAATGTCTCCGTATTTCAGTCGACTGAAGCTTGACTGTGAGGCAATGAAATTGAAGATGAAGCGATGTCATCACGTGACGTCCAGCTGGTTGTGTTCTGTTCAGGGAATCGAGCCTCCGTTCATATGCAACTGACAAAGTGGACTATATACATGCATCCGTATTTTTTAGTCTCCGAATCCTACAAGAAATTACGCAGACTTGTGCAGCTTCCGTAAAACGGAGATGTGTGCGTTTTCAGGTCTCAATACGGAGGAAGTAAAAACCAGCCTTAGTGCTGTCGTCAATAGATATTGCAAATGCTCTGCTAATCTTTGTAGTGCTGTCACGAAGCGGAAAGGGCGATTTTCTTTCATCAGAAAAATTCTCTGGTCAATCTAGCAAAAGTGACACTTGGAATCTGCTACAGCATGACATCCATCAGTAGCCCTTTGTATCCAGCCGTTACGATGAAGTAATGGCGTGCCAACTTGTCGGGCTGCGTTTTGGATAGGATGCAAGAATGCATCACTTAAAATCAACATCACACTTATTTGTCGGAAGCACGGATTCAATAAAAAGTGTTCGATCCTCATCTCCGGTTCCTATTAAATTTCGAATATGCATTGTTTGAGTTTTTCATGCTGCCATTGTGAATTTTTGACAATTGTGAATAAAAAGGACGACTTAGAGATACTTCGAAATGACAAATCATTGTCAGCTTAACCCCTTGACGGGCGCATTATGAAATGTAATCGGAAATTCTTTTCTCTGTTGTAACATGTTCAAAATAGACTAAATATTCCATATAAACACAAAGTAATCAAATTATTGTGTTAGACAGCCGCTAAGAATTTGCTATGGCAACATAGCCCGTTAAAGGGTTAAATGTGTCATTGCTAACATCATTGATGCCGACACACCCAAGTATGACGCATATCAGAAGCGATTGGTCTGTCGATTAGCCAAAAAGTGGGACACGCCATACTCAATGACAATGTCCTGGGTAACAGTACAGACCCAGCTTGCGATTTTCCGGGCCGTCAATCTGAGGCTCCACAGAACTTGCCGTCGTATCGGTGGTCTTAGTCTCTCTGATGTGAAGCCATTTGGCATTGTCATGCGAATGAGCTGACTTTTTACTTTTTTAACTTCTAAGTACATTTTTCATACCTTTATTTTTCTCTTGTTACTTATTGTTATATTGCTCTAATGATAAATATATACTAATTTCACTTACCAACTAATGTGACATTTTACATAATTACTTCTAGACGGATCTAGTATTTTTGTTCGACACGCTCATTTGTTCGACAAGGTATCTATAAAAAAGCGTTCATTTCATCGACAACTCATACGCAGAATTCTATGGTCCATATCGCTCATGCGTTGATTGCTCGAAAAAATTGATCATCGGACATCAGTGTATTACTTGTCTTATGGCATGGATCACTGATGGAATAAATCAATAAAATATCTCATTTTCAGATCTATCAATGCCAGTGTTTTTTTAGGTGTTCCACGGGTTACATTCAGCAACGTGGAATTTTCAACTTGTACCGTGGATTTTGAAAGTTTATCCGTTACATGTAGTGAGCGAGCCATAGCCAACACTATCAATGCCCAGAATTTATCTCAAGATAGCAAATTAACATGCAGAATTGCAGAGCAAACTTCACTGATGAATGCTAGATGTTATACTGCATTCATGACTTCTGTTTTTGCTTAAATTTTGCTTAGGCGTACACTGATGAAAGTCGGTCATGAGACGATTTGAGTGTGACCCGTGGGAATGATCAGATGTCCCGAAGCAAAACCTTAAAAAACCTGATCTAGTATGCGCATATGTAGATCTACACTACAGTTTCAATTCCTGGGTCAGGCGAGTGGAGTTGCGGAATCAAGGGTGTTGGTGTCCTTTATTGACTTAGTAGTTGTCATTCTCTTTAGAGTGCGCATGGATCCTCAAATCAAAATTTGAATGGGATGTTTTAGATAACAAAATTTGATAAGATGGAGTTTCAAGAAACAAAAACTTAACAAGATGAACATTTGCTCATTTGTATTGAATGTGCTTACATTATTGACAGAAAGAGGAACGACAAAACCCATTGGAAGTGTAACGAAGTTAATTGATAGTCAGCTGACCTCATCCATAGCCTACTAAAACATAATCCTCTTAAAATTCTAATACACTGTAATTTGCATGATGAGTCATGATAAAGTAAGAATGTAAAAAATTTATTCATGCAAAATATTTCCAAAAATCCAAATTTTTCAGTTAAATATAACGAAAACACATGTTCTTTCCTATAGGGTATACTGTACCCATTTGAGTATGATCGCAATTTTTTTTGTAGATTGAGAAGCACCGAATAGAAAAATGACCACAGATGCAAATTCTCTATTCAAAATCATGAAAAGTTACAAATTAAAGCCACTTTTTCCAAGTTTACATCGCTTGGCTTAACTTCAAAGGGTGCTCTGGGGTAGCAGTGCACTCCAAAGCCCGGTAACCGTTAAATATTCATTTCACTTTTAATAACATATATATATGGAATGCTATCAGAAGAAAATGATGGTCTATTAAAATAAAATACAATGAACAAGAGAAGTTAGTTTGCTGATGAATATAGGAGTCGCGTAGCTCACTTGCATTTAGAAGAAGTTCATCCTATACGAGATTGTTAATGATTTTTTGATTACATGGATTGCATTTCTGAAGATCAAAAACATGAAAAATGCATGCAGGAGAGTGATATCAACCGATATCTGATTCTAAACAGCAAGTTGATATAAATATTTTTATGTAGCCTAATTATCAGTTAAGACCTTACTATCATCCTATGATTCGAGTAGTATGATGTTGCCACGACTTCTGATAAATTTCATTGACAGAATGTAATATGAAAACAAAAGTGTATTTACGTCTAAGCGTGAAAGAAAGTCAAGCCTCTCTCTAAAATATCATTAAAATAGAGCTTAAAAACATGAACAAAACATCTCTCTCTCTCTCAAAATAATTGAACAAAGCTTCACGTGGTTTTAGTTGGATAAAAATTCGTCTTTTGTTTATACTTGAAAGAACATTTGACGATACACAGCTTTTCCATGTGGCCGAGTTGTTATTGATGCCACTCTCATTCCTCTATCTTGAGTGCTTAGCAAGAATGCAGAGTGTGCCCATTTTAGAAGTCATGTGTTTTACCCGACTTGGATTTGAGCTCAGGTCGCCCGGACGCAGAGCGAACACTCTACCACAAGGCCACAGCGCCGGTGAGAAATGCCTGGTATTACTGTATGTGAGAAACATGCAGATGAATGCCAAATGATAACGCTCCACCGCCGCGATGTCAATGATCAAAATGACAATGATGTGACTTAACGGAATGATATGCAGAGGTGAAGCAGCATGAGACCGAAAGTCAAAAAGAATTCAAGATATGCGAAGAAAACTATCTAAACAACGATGATCGGGGTTTCTAGGCTGCTCCTAATGCATACAAGTGATAAGATAAGTGACATCAGGTAGCTGGCAGTAATTCTCCGTGGCACAAAATGGTTAATATCTGGCCTTGTGAGCGAGCAGTGAACGAGTTGTACGCACGATAGGTGCAATAGAACAAAATAAGGTGTTTTCTAAATTCATAGAAATTTTGTAATATAAATTTTAATTTGCAATGTTTTCTGTAAAGTTTTGCAAATGCGATACTACAAATCGATTTTAACTTACACAAAATTTTTAGATTTGTGCGTGCGCCGCTCCATTATTTGTGAAGCATGTTTCCAATAAATGGCAGGTACGCTTCTTCATATCGAAAATAATACATGCTTATTCATGTTGGTACGAGATGTTGTACGTGTACTTACGTGTGTAATAGATAGTAGGGGGATATGTACATTATGTGATTATGTCTATCATTACATGCGGGCTATTTAAATTCTCATTGCGTGAGACCACCAGTACCACTTGATTCAATTAAGACACGACACGGTAAAAAATTCAAAAATTCCAGGAAACGGAAGAAACTAAAGCTGAGCAACCGCCTTAGTGGAGAATTGTGTAAATAGTTAGGTCACTTAAAGTCAAGAGCGAATGAATATGAATTAATATTAATAACATAGAGTTACTTACCCCAGTGCAGAGTAGGACACGAAATACATTTAAAGGCTAGCCGATCCAACTTAAGACGGGAAGGGAAGTAAATTAAATTTATAATCAATTTTACTTTACAATTAAAGAACTAAAATGATACCTCGGCATGAGACATGACGAGAAGCTGACCGAAAATTATAAATGGTGAAACCCAAGAAACCCAAGAAACCAAAATAAAATCGCTATGTACCGAGTCATCAAGGAGGAACCAAGTGGCTGCATAAGGCAAGGTTTCGGCCCCTGACCTCCAACCTGTACCACATGGCGGGGCCAGGCGAACGATATGGAATGAACAATAAGGAAGGTCTCTCCAAATAATAATTTTTGTCAAATAGTAGTTAGATATATTTTATGTGCAGAGATGATCGGATTGCGATAAGATTTAGTTGCTGGCATTTGACCCCTGATGAGGGCTATTGTTCCATTTTGATTCGATGACACTGATTCATGCCATTAACACATTATGATAACATTCAATAATACAGGGTGAACATAAAAGAATACCCCAACTTTAAAAAATTATTGTGACAAGACTAAGCAACGCACGAGGTTCGGTGAGGTGTCATTTGTAAGACGACGTTCTGAAGTTTTTTTTACATCTTTGTTCATCTTTGTCCTATCACAGCTAAGGTAAAATTTACTTTTCTCAAACCACAGTCGGCCATCGATTAACATAATCGTCTTCCTTGAGTTTAATTTTAGATCGTGTGGGACTCCTACACCGGTACGCATGTTGCATTAAGTAATATCTATATTTATCCCTCTGGGATTTCCATGAATTGATGCGTGTCAGTTAATTACCAATCGCGAATCGCGATCGAATGACTCGTCTCTTAATTTAGAACTTTCTACGAGACCCATAAGTTATTTTTGTCATTCTTCAACATGATTACAGCGAAACAAAAAGCCTTTTGCGTTATTCAATTCTGCATATCTGAATCGACAACAACTGTTCAACGGACCTTTCGTTTGCAGTTTGGGGTGAGCCCACCTGATAAAAAAGAGATCCTACGTTGGTACCGACATTTCGTAGAGACTGGATGCCTTTGTAAAGGGAAGAGCCCAGGTAGACCTAGAGGGATGGAGGAGAGCGTGGAGCGTACTCGCGGTGCTTTTCTACGAAGTCCACGAAAGTCAACTCGTCGTGCCAGCCTTGAACTGCAAATGCCTCAATCTACGGTATGGAAAGTTTTACGAAAGGATTTGAATATGAAACCGTACAAATTACAGCACCTACAAGCTTTAACAAGAACAGAGAGTGGAGTTTTGCAATTTCATCTTCGAACAGACTGAGTTGGATGTCTCTTTCATTTCGAAGCTCGTATTCTCAGATGAAGCTATATTCCGCGTGACAGGGAAGGTGAACAAGCACAATGTACGTACATGGTCAACTGAGAATCCTCACGAATCTGTGGAACTTGTACGAGACTCGTCGAAAGTTAACGTGTTCTATGCTATCTCGCAATCTACGGTTTTTGGTCCTTTCTTTTTTTGAAGACTCTACTGTAACAGGTACCTCGTACTTTGAGATGCTTGTTCATTGGTTCATGCCTCAATTAGAGGAACATTCTGAAAACTTTATTTTTCAGCAAGATGGGGCACCGCCTCACTGGCATCTATCAATCCGACAGTACTTGAATGATCATTATCCTCAACGCTGGATTGGACGTCATTCATCTACAGATAAAGCCCTTCATCGTTGGCCACCGCGAAGCCCAGACTTGTCACCTTGTGATTTTTTTCTTTGGGGGTATATTAAGAATTCTGTGTATGTGCCACCACTCCCGACAAATTTAGAAGAACTGAAATCTCGAATCACAGCATCCATCCTATCTGCGACATCGGAAATGTTGCAAAACGTCTGGCGTGAGTTTGATTATCGAATGGACGTTGTTCGTGCTGTAGGGCGGCCATATTGAGCATTTATGATGTTTATATAAGGCCTATGATACAAATGGTTAGTATCGTAAAATCGTCTTTTATTTAATTAAATACTTGATGGAAATAAGGTAGACTTACACTTAAAAGTTGCAACAGAGTTGTCGGTAAAATGAATAATAAATATCATGCATTTTTAGCCAAAAATTAATGATCAAAATTTTGTCGAAAAATTAAGAAATTAAGTCATTGCTTTGGTAGTAAAAAACTTCAGAACGTCGTCTTTCATATGACACCTCACCGAACCTCGTGCGTTGCTTAGTCTTGTCACAATAATTTTTTTAAGTTGGGGTATTCTTTTATGTTCACCCTGTAAATAGAGGTATGATTATTGGTACCATCTGATCCACCATCTTACGAGCATATACGCAACATCTGTTGAGTGTGGAAGAGGCAAGCATGATCACAAATTCGCTATACCTTACTATGGTAGAGTGTAGGCCTATAGAGTTTTATAGGCGTTAGGTGCATTATTTGAGCATCGTGCCTCCACATTATCAGTACTTTAACATTAACATACTCCTCGTTTATTTATTTTAAGTATTACTGATTGTACACATATTGCAGGTGGGTCAAATCACCACTGAATCCCTCTACAGAGTAGAACATCTTCCCGATCTGATTTCCTGAAACCATTGGTTCACCCACACGGAACGAAAATTATGAGCTTTGGTGGAAAGTCGAAGCGAAGTGCGATGTGATGAATCCAACGTTCCATCTAATCTGAATGGTTTCAAATCCAACCGCATTTGAAATTGAAAAAAGACTAAAATAATAATGAAAGAATTTGAAACTAAATTAATGAAAGACTAAAAAATTCTCTCGATATTTTTACATCCTATTGCCTGTGAGTAGTTTTTGCTACGTGACCTTCAAAGAAACTATTTTGTGCTTTAAAAATGCATTTTTCTATCCTACAAATCGATAGCCTTTTAGTTATTAGTAGAAGTACCTTCTTCTGGTCATAAAATGAATAAAAAATAAACTCCGTCTTTAATAGGTTAACTGCATTATTCTCGATCAACAAGGTATGCCCTCTCCCTTCGGCCTCGTGGTCTCGAGAAATGCAATAAAGATGGATGCCTTTCACCAGTTCCGTAAATAACTGTTACATGCAGTCCACCGCTTTCATGACTTGAGAGTGTATGGATCAAATCATCATGTCGAATTATTTCCTACATTATTAATAAGTTAAAAGTGCTATTTACTGATGAAATATACACGTAATTCAGCACAATAAACAACTGGAAAAACAATTGAAATTTACTTCAAAAATTTTGGTATCAGATTCATTTAATGGACAATGTAACATTCTAAATGAAAAGACGATTTTCTAATTGTTATTTGAAACATCTATTCAGCATTATTATGGTTTGGTATTCCATTCAAATTCATTTTAGCACATAAGTGAACCTTTCAAATTTCGCTTGCTGTCTGAATGCACAACAATTTAACTTCCAAAATGTTTTTACAGGAGACACCGAACTGTCCATTCAAAAGCAAGGAATTGAAAGGAAAAACACTGTCATAAATAGTTCTCGAAACTTTTGAAATATTTCAAATGAGAAGCAGCATACATCCACTCATTCGCATCGTAGAAGCATTGACTGCAACACTAGCATGGCTCTTATTGTCCTAATGCTGATACTTACCTATTCAACATTCGATTCAATCTCTTTGGAGGACATTTATCGTCAAGCATTTTTGTACACGAGCGCTGTTACTATGAATGCAAGCAAAGCGCCAAACCATCTTCGCCTCGAGGAATGTCTTCTAGCTTGCGAAATTGCAAAACTGGACAACAATACATGCATTGGAGTCAGTTATCGCACATCGGACTGCACACTCATTGAAACGGTGGAGCGCTTAGAGTCCCCAGCGTTCAGTCCGTCCACACAAGAAATTTGGATAAGTGTGGAGCAGAAGAGTGAATGGCCCGCGTGCTCCACCTCCGAATTCCCATATGATGTTTTTTCTGATGGTCGAAGTTTTCCTACGCGATGTGGACCATCACGGCCTGGGTGGTATTCGATCAATGAGAGTTTATCAATGTGTAAAGACCTGGAATACGGATCACCAGCAATTTTAGACACTATTTCAAAACTGGAGTCTATGCGACCAATTTGAGCGATATTACCCAACTCAAGCGATAGTTCTCATATATCTTCAAATGCGATACAAAGGCGTGGATCTGTGGAGCCAGCTGGTGGATGGTTTTGGGGAGAGAACGGTATTCCAGTGAGCTCAAACTTGTGGGCTACTAATCAGCCTGATAATTACGACAGCATTGAAAACTTTACCGTTTATTGCTGCCCGCGATTGCAACTTGAAGATTATTTTCCTTGGAAGAAAGTTCATTTTGCGTTGTGCCAGTGCGAAGACATATTTGTTAACAGGCTACACTGAGCTCGGTTTTCTAAAAATATCACAGAATTTAATGCAACGATCAAAAACGAACATGAGACGTAGATAGTGCTAATTTTTGTTTCTCTACTTGACGATCAAGGCATAGAGATCAGATGTCTATGTCATTTTCCTCTCTAAGTCTTAGCACCACAGAGATAGATTCATTTGTCCCAGCCATTTCATGCGGTGGTAGCAAGCGATAGAGATTGACATAGACATTCGTCATTCTTTGGCTTGTGTGATTGGCCATGCACGCGCATTTCAAAAGCTTCTCTTATCAGAACAGACGAACTTCAAAGGTAAAATTGCAGCCAGGCCTGTCAACTGAAAGCTTATATTTTTAGCTCAATCTTCTTATTGGCCGCACCTCTCGATTCTACACGATCTAAATTTACTGACTGTGTGCGGCTAATGGGGTGTAATGTTTATTGGCAAGTTTAAGTATTCTTTTAAAAGTTTAAATTTCTTTTTAACCTTTTACTTAAACTTGCCAATAAATTAGGGAGTGCATCAAATCTGTTTTTTGCTATCAAACTATGAATAACCTCCCGTGTATGGCTATAAATCGAATGACACAATTTCCTGACTAAATACCACAGCAATCGAACAATGAGCAGACAGTTCAACATTAAACACGCCAAATTGTGCGCAGTTTCAGTGACTGTTATCAACCGGATCACACAACAAAGAGACACAGACCATATGAAGCTGTCCAGAGAAGTTTGTGAACTTTTTTTCGTGCGCTTGCTAATTTTTTAAATAATGATCGGAGGGCCAACATTTTCGAGGAAAGTTTTGCGCAATGATCTGAATTCTTCGAATTTGAAGGAATCGTGGCGATCGGAGCATTTTAAAGGAATTCACAGCAATCCTCAAGCAACGCACGACTATTTTTCCTATCTCTGCAAGTTATTAAACATTTTTTTGCCCGCTTAGTAGGTTCCTGCATGTGACATCGTTTTGAATCAGTTTGCACTTCTGGCAAAGTGATGCGGTTAAACAATTTAATTCTGTGGCCACAAGCGATGAGTGCGACTTTACAAGTTTGATGCAGCACATTGAACCGATTTCTATGTAACTGCGGAAACTCTACCTTAGTAATTCAACAATTAGATCCAAAACTGAATGAGTTTCAAATATAGAGGTCCTTTAACTTTGTTCCCTGATACTTAGCGGTAAGATGAGCATTTCAAAGATTATAGTCGGGCGGCCAGCACGAGCTTCTGCAGGGAATGAGGCCGAAAATGGAACTTTAACAGAATGATGTGAACCTCATGCTTACTAGCTCTTCGTCGCTAGGCATCGTATTTGGCATTTTAATCTCAGTTGTCTCATGGCAATCGTAATTTCAAAGAATGCACATACGAGACTGATATTTTTCTACCTAGCTACTTAAGTGATCTCATTGCTAAAGGTCCAAATTTTCGAATTCCAGCTCCCTTAAATGACAACTGCATGGATGATGTTGAGCTTGCATTAGACAAACTAATTATTGTATATTTGATGTTCGCTGGCGTAGCCAGATCGATGGCAGTGATGATGTGTTTTTGTCTAACGCTTCAAATACACACAGTAGCACTGCTAGTATCAATATTCCATTCCATAAAAATAGAATTAAAATGCCAAAAACGATGCCTAACGACGAGGAGTTCAATCTTGCCCTTTTCAAAAAAGAGGTTATTAATGCCGTTAGTCAGGAGGCCGAATTGTGTAAGAAAGTAAATCATTTAGGAAAATTAACAAACAAATAAAAAATAGTAAGCACTTTTTAAAACAAAACGAATTATCTGTTATCGCTACAGACAAAAGTAACCGGGTTTGTGTTACCCATGACAATGATATTGTCAATAGAACCGAGAGTATCCTCATGGATGAAGCTATCTATAACTCATTGATAAAAGTAAGCACAAATCTCTAGAAAAACAAGCGAACAATAACGTCTTAAAAAGCAAAATGAGTATAGTTCTAACATGCAGCGTTTGTTGGTATCAGGCACTTCACCAGCTTCTTTCTATACATTAATTAAAGATCACAAAGAGAAAACTGGAATAATTCTTTTCCCCTGAGGCCTATAGCTTCGGTGGTGAATACACCAGGAAGCAAAATCGATTGGTTTAGCGGTAGGATATTAAATCAATTGACTAATTACGTACCAGCACATCTATCAAGCTCTTTGCAACTAATGAATGACTTCGAGAAATTAAACTCTAATGACATAGCCGAAAATTCCACATTTATTTCTTTAGATGTTGTGAACCTCTACCCCAGCGTTCCAATTGATAGAGCTATTTGCGTGATTTCTGATTTCGCTAAAAATCATTGGACTGATATTGATAATTTCGGAATTACTCCAGATCAGTTCATGAGCATGATCAAATTTGTCTCCTACAACAGTAGTAACCCCATTGCAAAATCAAGTGCAAATTGTGAAATGCTGAGTCATCATGCTGACTCAGCCCCCCCCTCTGGAAGGAAGGTGAGGGAGAGCCTCAAGGATGTGATGGAAGGATGGGTCCGAGATGTTACCGAGGTCCGTCAAAACTAATTTTCGTAAAACAGAGCATTATAGACACACGTAATCGTTGTAGTTCAAATCTCTCTGATTGCATTAAAAAGGAATCGGAGAAAAGAATGTAAAGAAAATTTAAAATTTAATGGATTTTTTGAGTGTGTCTGATAGAAATACCCAAAAAAATAGAACTAGTAAAATCAGCGATGATAAAAAAGCATTTTGAAGTTACCGTTTATAAGCGACAGTCTTAATCGGAAAATTAATTACCAAATAAGAAAACATAGGTTGAATGTCCGTCTCGTCAGTACGGGCAACAAAAAAACTACGTAATGTTTTGAAGAAAAAATGCAAAAAAAGTAAACACAATGATTGTAGAATATGCAACAAGCTATCCCAAAATCATAACTGTGAGATATCGTGTGTTGTATATCAATTCTCTTGTAGAAAGTGTGGTGATAAATATATAGGCAAAACTGCTAGACCATTCTACATCAGATACAATGAACACAGTCTCAGTATTCGTAATAAAAGCTATCTAAGTGCTATATCTGTACACAGTAGGACCTACCTTGTTAATGGTTAGATTGATGATTTTGATATTGAATTTTTTCGCTGCTTAAATGATCCTGTCCGAACAAGCGTGATGGAATCGCGATTAATCAATAAGTGCCATCCTAAAATGAACAGACGTCATGAGACAACTGAAGCTACAATAACCGACAAATTCCGCCCATGCCGCGAAGCTTCCAGAAAAAGCCACCGAGACAAGACGTATTCAATTCACAGCAAGAATATGCAATTTATAGAAGAAACCATCGAGCTGCTTTTGAATAAATTGATATGTATTGATTTCAAAAGGTTTCCATATTTGGCAACCTGATCAATGCTGATTGAATAACGAATAAGATATTTTAGCTGCATTATCTGTGAAAGGAGACCCTAGTGACTTAAAATGTGCTTTTTGCAGTGCAAATAATCGCACTGTTTGAAATGCGTTGAATTGTGAATATTTGAGCGAGTGAATAGCGCGCTATCAGTATTGCTTTTTCGGATTAGAGTATTTTGAGGCTGGTTTCCAAAGTGTTAAAAAATGTGATCCTTGTCGACCTTACTGCAGCATATGATACAGTATAGCTTCGTGGTTTCCATTTAAAGCCTCTGCGTATGGTCCCTATCGTCATCTTTTGAAATTTGTGATGGAGCTTCTGATCAACCGTAGCTGCAGATTGAGAACTAGCGACGGTCAATCCAGCAGGTTGAGAAGACTTTGGAACGACGTACCACAAGGGTGAACCCTTGCTCCGACACTTTTTTAACGTGTTTATCAGCGACTTGCCGGACACATCCGCGAAGCAGTACGATTACGCAGATGATTTAGCTCAATTGACTGCTCAAACCACCAGGAGTGATGCCGAGAGAATTGTAAATGTAGATATGACAACCATATCTGAATACCTGAAGCACTGGCGACTCACTCTGAGTGTCGCGAAAACGTCAGTCACAGCGTTCCACCACAGCAACCGAGACACTTTACGTAGGTTGCAAGTCTCATTCAACGGAGCTCTCCTACCGAACAATCCGAACCTAGTGTCGCTAGCGTACAGTCAGTTGCTGTGCGTGTGTATCCACCTTAAGAACCGGTGCCTCTTGAATACTGCGAAAGTCGTATACATGTACTGCATATAGCTTTAGACAATCTACTCTCCTGACGATCATGACCCTCAATACGTTGTTCATCAATCAGGTCATGATGTACATCTGTCATCAGTCTCATGGAATAGTAGACGCCATTCGCATGTAAGTGTGAAAAGGCAGCACAGAAATTGATTAATGAAAACAGAACAGCAGACCAATTGCTCGGGAGCGAGCGAATGAAGCTATGATCACTAATCAGATACTTGTCAACAAGGCAAACAGAGGAATGTACGGAGAATGACTTTGCTATTGACAAAGCAATCACTTCATTGTTATTAAAAGGTCATAATGAACAACAATCGAACGGTAAATGATAACATAGATATCAGGTTGTCATGTTAATGTCATGCATGATAAGGTTGTTAAAGGACGTATCCCCGATTCCGACTTGATTAAAAAGAAACTAATGATTTATCAAAGCAATTGTAGGTTACACCACAGTTCCTTACCCTCACATTATCAAAAGTGCTGTGCGATTCATTGCACACATTTTTGGTAGCGAATGAATGTGAGTAGATAACCACCGTCTAGTGACTATGCTACCGTCTAGTGTTATACGCACTCCACATTCAACTTTATTCTCTATTGTCTGACATAGAAATCTAGCAATTCATGTAATTTCACCAAGATTTTAGAATAATAAGTCATTCACACTTAGCCATAAGTTTATCTTGCTGATTGATAGACAATGGGCCTAGTGACAGTGAATTCAATGCTTCAATGGTATAGCTTTGAAATCGAACAATTCTATACGAAGTTAAGCTATAATTAAGTACCATGTACGCATTTAGCCGTTTATTATATTCACAATAAGCGTCTGCTGAACACAATAATGGTCGACAAACAATAGCTATCTTTCTGTGTGATCAACCCTCCAGTAATGGCCAGCACACGAATGCTGTCATATACATATGTATTTCAGTCCGAGAAATATCAACGCTGTAAGAGGTCCACGGACGGTCGTCAAAATCATAGATATCTCAGCAACTGCATCAGTGTCGCCGGTGGTATTTTAATAAACTCGTTCTTCAACACAGAAAAGCAGAAACTTCTTCGCTATGGAACTTAATCCTTGAAATCAATCAGATTTCTATGATTAAAACTGTCGGTGTATGACATTTTATTCCACAGTTTCTACCGACAGCTGTAAGAAAACTGTGGTGTAAATGACGTGAATTGACCGCTACTGTGGTGTAATACTGATAGCACCACAGAATTAGATAGGTCGTCTCTTCTTCTTATTTGACTAGAAAGGAAATATCGTTAAAATACTCACAACTCAACGCATTTCAAACAGTGCTATCATTTGCACTGTAAAAAGCATCTTTTGAGTCAGTAGGGTCTCCATTCATAGATAATGCAGCTAGAATATCTTATTCGTTATTCAACAAACATCGATCAGGTTGCCATATATGTAAATCTCTGAAATCAGTAAATATCAATTATTCAAAAACAGCTCGACGAATGATTTTATAAATGTCATATTCGGAATCAGCATGCAAAACTACATCAGAATATGCAAACCGTTTTCAACGCCAAAAAGCTGTTTCGTGCGCACCGACCTTGTCACGTTGACCATGTAAAATAAAAATAAATGGACCACCAAAATTATTTCATGACATTCATGACATTGCCGACGATATTTGCCATTGCTTGAAATTTTTCAAAAATGAAAAATTTTTGAAAAATGATAAGGTTGGTTCAAAATTGACACTGTCGTTGATGTGCTCATAGTTGCCATTATTTTTTTATAAAAGACTTATCTTAATGTATCTATTGTCAGAAAGACATAACATTAAATGTGATATAATGTGCAGAAATGCATTTGTGGAAATATCCGCAATGATTCTGAAGCTATGTTATTAGCCTCTGTCGTTAATATAGATGGAACTAAGAATATATATTGTTACTGTGTGGTACACAGAATTAGACAGGTCGTCTCTTCTTCCGTTTGACTAGAAGGGAAGCATTGGAACATGTAACGTTATTGAAATGGCACAATCTCCTGACTAAATACCATATCAATCGAACAATGAGCAGCCAGTTCAGCATCAAACACGCCAAATTGTGCAAAGCTTCAGTGACTGTTATCAACCGGATCACACACCAAAGAAGCACAGACGATGTCAAGTTCTACAGAGAAGTTTGTGAACGTTTTTTCATGCGCCTGCTAACTTTTTTTAAAATCATCGGAGGGCCCAACATTATCGAGAAAACTTTTGCGCAATGATCTGAATTCTTCGTATCTGAAAAAATCGTGGCGATCGGAGCATTTTGAAGGAATTCACAGCAATCCGCAAGCGACGCACGACTATTTTTCCTATCTCTGCCAGGTATTAAAAATTTCTTTTTGCCCACTTATTAAGTTCTTCCATGTGCCATCTGTTTGAATCAGTTTGCACTTCTAGCAAAGTGATTCGATTAAACAATCTAATTCTGTGGTGCGGTATCATTGCGGCCCGACATCTTAGACATTGAATTCAATTGAAACAATCGGACAGCAATGATATCATTGTTTAATAATTTTAATCTCAGTCAAAGATTTGCATTGACTTCTCAAAGTGACATAGACAATCATTTGCGATTAAGAGTGGTTCCAAAAACAAAATCAAAAGAAAATTGGGTTTTGAACCTTTTACGCCAATGGCATTCGCAATGGAAAATTAAAATAAATGGACCACAAAAATTATTTCATGACATTCATGACATTGCCGACGATATTTGCCATTGCTTGAAATTTTTCATAGAAATACCACAGGCAAGAGATATCCTCCTCACACACTAAAAGCCCTTTTCTATATGATTCAACATACTGATACTTAGTAATTCAGACCAGCAGATCATACGATTTCAAACTACCGACATTTTCCTAGTCATCTTCCTGACAACTTCATCTTCGACAATATTGGAGAAAATACGGAAACGATGCCATCGAATAATATGTGGTACCACCTGTAAACGCGAATGCTCACACAGTTTAGAAGAAAGAAGACAGCAAAAGGCCTTAAACGTGTTTCGCTCTACGCTAGTGCAAAGACAAATGCTCAACAAATTTGCTCCATGCCGATTGACTTATTCAGGGAAATTTGCTGTACCACTCTCCCGAACTAAACGTCGGTCTCTTTCTTTCTTCCCCTTTTGTATAAAGTTGTTTAATGCAACGTAAATACTTCGTCACTTTGATTTCCTTAATGTATAGAGCACTATGAATGTTTCTTGCACTGTATGATTATCATTCAAAATATAAGCGATTTATTATTATTATTATCTATCAAAGGGAGTAGCAGATATTTATCTTAATCATCCATCGAGAAAAAATGATAGAAGCCTAGTAGCTCATGAGCTCCGTATGAATCACAGTAACAATGTAATTGCGGTCCTCTTTAAAGGATTTCAGCGCTACGCGCTTCAGCATTATCATTGTAGCCTTATTTAAATTGGACCGCAATCATTCATTGTTGCCCTCAAAAATCCATGTTAGTGTTGTATTTGTTTTTCTAGAAATCGATTGATTTCGAGATATTGACAGCGAGTTAAGTCAGTAGAATCAAATTAGGGAACCACAGAGAACTCAGTGTAGCAGCTAATAATTTTCCTGGGATTTTGAATAAACTTTTTGTATAAGAATGTTATTCCTTTTTATTCTATTATCCCTCTGAGACCGCGGACATCAATGGCTGGTGCAGTTAATTTCTTTCAGTAATTTCTATTTTTTTCATATTTTTCCTATGGTGCACAACTATTGAGACACCCTGTATATTGCGGCATTAATTCTTGATGAAATAAGTTGAAATTATATAATGGATTCTTCCCATTAATGTAGACATATTCACAAATGCAAAATCTCTGAATTTGAAATTATCTGCTTATTATGCATGCATGTCTGAAATTTGAAATTCAAACTTCAAATATGATTCTTTTATTTTTTTGTACTTTTTAGTTGTGCATCTACTCACTCACTCACTACCGGTGCCCTATCCGATGCGGACGTTGGCGATCATGGTTCTCCATCTTTCTCGATTATTCGTTGATCGAATTGCTTCGGTTTCTCCGGTCTGTAGCCAGTTGGAGAGACTACGGATGTAGGTGAGCCTTGGTCTCC
>CAJQUW010012962.1:0-53580 GCA_907163375.1 Prostheceraeus crozeri | reverse complement strand
AAAGTGGCCCTATGGAAGACCTTAACTGTCTCTGCCACTTCAAAGGCGGGCTAGGATTTGGAGGACTACCTGGTGAAGTGTCCGGTACACGAGAGTGTGACCATGACTTTAGTAAAAATCCGACATTCCATGAGTGGTGCGATTGACTTCTTGAAGATCATGGAGTCGCCTGAGGGACGTGATTTGCACCACCTCATTTATTTTCACGCTTAATTAAACTTTACATTGTAAATCTCTATGTCTTTTCATTTTAAACATAGTTCTGGAATTGGTTTTCTTATTGGGGAGCAAACTAAATCATAACTGCAACCATTAAAGTTTCACATCTAAATAGTGCTACATTAAAAATAATTGGTCACAATAGTCGCAATTGAGGCAAACCCATTCAAAATCAAACAAACGGACGTCTATATCGGTACGTACCCAAGTGCTCAGAACCAAACCACACAAGTTCGATCATAGACGTTCCCAAACACAGTGTACCAAACACATGTACCTATCCAGTAAAACAGATCTCATACAAGTTCCTATTGATAACACTGAATTATACATGTACCTATCCGTGTGCCTATCGATAACTAAACTATACATGTACCTATCCATGTACCTATCCATGTACCTATCCATGTTCCTATTGATAACACTAAACTTTACATGTACCTATCCATGTACCTATTGATAACACTAAACTTTACATGTACCTATCCATGTACCTATCCCTGGCAAGTAGGGCACAGTTTTCACTACTTTTTACCTTTGACTTGAAATGTTCGTACATTCGGAAGTCTCGACGTCGATATGCATCCCACCTTTTATTGATTAAGCCTTTGATGACCGGGGTTATCCATGGCATATCCCTAGCAGAACATTGAACATAAGATATAGGTAAACATCTTTCTGCAACACTATTCAATATATCGTGAAAAAGCAAGCACTTTTGGTCTAAGGACAATGAAAAGTTATAAATAAACACCCAGTCAACATTTTCTACAGCATCATAATATCGATCTAAACAGGATTTTCGTAAATCAAAAACTTTGCGTATAACATGATGTGGCGCTGTACATGTAACAGAGGGAATGGCTAATAATGACAAATGAGGCACTTTTGAACGATCGAAAGGCGCGCAATCGGAAACTTTATACAGACTATTCAAATTTTCTGACAAAAGAATGTAATCTAATTTTGAATCACCATATGTAGGGCGATTATAAGAGTTAATGAGGTTGAAAGACAAGTATATATATGTTTGTGATGATATAAACTTTGAGAGTCTATGCACGGTATTTATTGGGTTTCCCTTATTAATTCTGTCTTTCTTTACTTCTATTTTTCGAGTGTTTTAATGTGTGTTGTAGTCTTACTTTGATGTACATCTTCAGCCATTGATTCCTGAACGTGCGCGATTTGAGCACTAAGTATTTGCTGGACATTTCATCATCCGTTTGCCTAATTCATTGTAACCTGACGGTGCGTGGTGGACACCGAGCAAAATATATCCCGTGATCCCTTGAAGACAGCATTTTTTTCTCGGTCCATTCCTATTTTTGAATCAATTTTGAAGTTCACTTCGCTAAAAAAATGTTCAAGTATGCCAATTTCAAAAGCTGATATACATTTCATATGCTCATTTACCAAAGTAATTTTGTATTTTTTTATCCAGAAATTAGTGAGTATATCTCTCCTTCCGTTTGGATAAATTGAGGAAAAATCCTCTAGGCATTCCGTTACATTTAGCATAGTCTTCAAGGAATGCAACAAAGCCCTACAGAAAAGAATTTTTACTAAGTTATCCAAGGAAGAGAAATTCTCAATAATTACTGCATAGAATACCACCTCACATTCGATACAAAAAATAATTTGATGTGATTGACCAAGTGACAGGAGATCATCTTCCTGAGTAAGTGAGAAAAAATAATCAAAACTCCCCTTTTTCACTTTAAAGGCCGATATAATAATGTAAAAGTTAGGTACAGCGTTTGACAGGCCTTCGGCGTCCAGCGCCTTCAACGGTCAATGTTAGGTGATGATTAAGAATTTTTATTAAAATGATACATACTAAGACAGCTTCAGGGTCAATTCACAACTTAAAAAAGGAAATTCACAAAAATGCGATCAGTTACTCGTGAATAGGCTCTTCACAGATGATTTAAATCGATGTTGAGAGTTCAGCGTTGTACATTCTTATGAGGCAGCTCATTCCATAATCGCGTTACACATGAGGAAAACAGTCTATTTTGAGTTGACTTAAGTCTACATTTTGGCACGATGAAATGGTGAGATGAGGCAGAACGCAGATGAGATCGGTTTGGGAAGTCCCACACAAATGACAGTCTCTCACCTACGTAGGCATGAAGGAGCCAGACCATTGATACATTTGAAGACGAGAGAGACTAGGCGCAGATCAATCCGTTGCCGAATGGTAAGCCAATTCAGGTCTCGCATCGCAGAGGTTGTGTGCCCAAAACGGGGAATATTGTTAACTAGAATTATTATTACTTAGGATTATTATTATCGGCCTTTAATTTGAAAAAAGAGAGTTTTGATTATTTTTTCTTACTTTCTCAGAAATTTGATAATATTGTAATTTAGTTATGATAGCACTGTTATCTATTGTTGATATTATTTATCCCAACAATTTGGCTTGAAACGTTGGCGCTTTCATAGAAGCCGTAGCTTATAAGTTGCAATTATAACTTATTCACCGTAAATTCCCATTCAATGCTTTCATGATTATTCATGGACGAATAGGCCTAAATAACGCGTTATATAGGCCTAGTGGATTCTGCTTTGTGTTGTGTCCATCATATTCACTTTCTATTGTCATTTTGACCCGAAAATAAGTAATATAACATGATTGTCTTCTTTCGTGATGACCAATACATCATGTATAGATCTAGTTTACCATTTTGTGACGGTCTGTACAATGATCAATAATTACCGGAAAAAATAATCAGCTATCATCTTGCAATGATAAATCGCAATTATTAAATGGTGATACTTAAGTTTATATATGCCTATGATTGATTTGATACATGTAATTCTGTGATCATTATGCCTACCGGCATTAAGCCAGACTTCTTTTGAGACATGCTTAAAACAGTAAAAAAAAATCAAAAGTATATCTTTTCAATAAGGAGATAGTTAAAAAGTAGATAATCCATCCTCCAATACTAGTGGAACGCCACCTCAGTAGATGGGTTGTAAAATGTACTGGCGCGGTTTCACGGTAGGCTACATATTCTACATTACATGCAAAGTTACATGATAAGTTGACAACACACATTTTTTTGATCTTGAGTGTATTTTTGTGCTGTGGTGACTTAACTATAATTTACATTTTCTCTTGATTTTTATTGATTTTGATTTATATATATAAAAATATATTTGCTTCTGTAATTTACCCCGTCCTGGTTGATTTGACATCAGATTACCTATCATTGTGCTTCATTGCTTACTGCCATCTGTCCTTGTAAATATTTTTGTTTATTGGTGAGTCATATTCGCATGTTGTCCAGCTGTTAGATAGAATTCATTCCGCATGTAAATTCACAAAGAGAAGCGGTGTGGAAAAGAAGTCATGAACTAATAAGCAGCTTGCTTTTCTTTCAACATAATGCAGATGGGCGAAAACAAATAATGTTTAAATTACCGTCTTTTTCAGTACTCTTGTTTTTGGTATTCTTAGTTATGCAGTTACGCAGTTGTGACTTGCATGTATATACCAGGGAATTATAGATTATGTCTTTCCCTGGTATATACATAACATTTCATACTTTTAACTACTCAACTATTCATATTTATCTTCCTCATGTCTATGTCTTCAATTTTCTACTTCAACTTTTATATTCTTCGGAAGGACAGTTTTGGTGTAGGGATACAACCTTGTCCTCATCCCTCCCAAAGCTTTGATTTGGAAAAAGTGCATTGTTCTATTGGTTATACAGCCAATCCTTTGATATTGAGAGTGATGGATATGACTCTTTTTCTTCAAATGATCAAGTGCTATTGCTTGCTACAATGCCAAGAAACAAAGAAAGGTCTTTGTTTATCTTAAAACATGAGAGAGGCAATCAACTGTTTGCTTAATTGTTGCTATTTTACCAACACGCGTTTTAAATCAACGGCATAAAATCATTGAAACAGGGATAATAAATACAATGATTGATATTTGTGCCATCAAGCATTTTAAAACAACGGAAATACATAAGTGCACGCTTTGTTTGAAACGATGCAGTTTTGAAACCTGGCAGAAGTGGTGACATTTTGTTACGATTAATTATCTCTAATGTTATCTGCATGATAAATTTTGTTATACTAAGTGATACCCGGTCTATAAGCACGACGGATTGCCGGTGGTGGATCTGCCGTCAATACAAAGATGATGCAAGTAGATTAGCACAGAAGCACTGTGGGACCAACTTGTGCAAATGTCAAGTAGCGCGTTCGATTCATTCGAAATGCAATTTTCAATGTTATTTATCCCATCTGGTGCTCATTAATAAATTGTGATAAATAAAAGTGAAATTTTGTTTCTAAGTATTGATAATTAATTTCAGCTTAATTGATACGACACGGAAAAATTTGCCTCTCAGATTCACCCGAATCAATGAAAAAATCCTGACATGCTTGTTCCTAGATTCCTTAGTGGTTTCTCAGAATTGATGGTTAAGTCTATGTGACTCCTTTGACATTTTGACAATGTGATCAGAAGGATTAGATTGTTGCCATTTGTTTACTTAACGGCCACTTTTTTCATTGCGAGGCGGTATCTCTCAACAATTTAGTATTTTAGGAATCAGCAGATTGGATGAAAATTCAAAATATTGCTAAGTTTACAGCGTAATAAAATAATATCACCTGTTTAACATATGGAATTTGAAAAAGCAGTCAAATTTACATTCTATAAAAAAAGATTTCCTACTTTTTCGAGATTTCCTACTGAATGAAGCTGTTCATTGTGAAAGTGAATGCCTGATTAAACGCGTTGTATAAACATTATGGAAGAAGTATTGCCTTTCCATTCACGATAGCGTTGTGCGTACTTGCATAGGTCTAATACACTTTCCAATTTTCTTTCGAATGTATAGAACTTTGGTCCTGAAACCCATTTTTACCCTTAATTAAGTCTTGGTCTTGGGATTTTGCCGAAACCTTGTGTTGAAGAAATTATTTCAATTTCAGATTGACTTTTACTGTCCCACTTTTTAGGCTGATGTTTGATAGAAAATGGTTTGTATGTGATTCACTTTTGGATCTAACAGCTTTGAATCGCTGCCATAGAATCAGTCATTTTGTGATGTAAAACTATCAATTCAAGTAGGGGAGGCGGGACTAATATGGGTAACTTGAGTTCTTCGGCCTCGAGCTCAGGAACCATTGCTCGTATGAACTTTAAATTCGACAGTGAACTAGACATGGTCATCGTTTATCCGCATGTGGCAGCGCAGTTCATTCGAGAAAAACACGCACTCACACGTGCGCACACATTAAGAAGATAACGATAAAAAAGCATTAATTTGATCGCTGAAGTAACGACAATGAAATCAGACGCTTATTTGACTAGGCCTCTCATTCTGTGTAGAGTAATTGTTCGAGGCAAACGAAAACTGCCCCGTCAGCGTAATTACATGCAGATCAAGGATCTAACTTCCATTTAGGCCCACGATTGGTAGTTTCCGTAAAATGTGAGTCTAAGAAAAGTGCCCATATAGCCCCATTTCTAAGACATCACTGGGGTAAAATGGACAGTGCATTTTTATTATCACTATTATTATTTCTGGCGTGCTTGTTTTCCAGACAAGTAGTCAGAAACTATGATAGATTTACAGACATAAATGGAACTGAATCAATGCAAAAGTTTTGCAGAATTTGATGGAAAGAAAATGGATTCAAACAAAGCACCAAAGCATGAAATTTGTCGGAAATTGGCATGGCCTATTGTTATCAAATTTACTTTAGAAAGTCAGATAGCAAACTAAATGACAAAAATTCCTTTAAAGTTCTCATCATGAACACCTAACTTGCTTCTGAGATTGGCATTAGTTTGACCTTACAACGCTCGAGACATGTCAGTTGTCGTTTTCCTATCTGCTAGCACTTGATTATTGTTCAGCTTCAAGAATGAGTCTACCATGTGTTGTTTGTAAGCCTGTATTTCACATATCCATGACGATTCTCAATAAATAACAGATGATCGACTTTTGCGCCAAATACCATATAATTAGAATTGCACACATGAGTGATATGTGGCATGAATGAAATGGGTTTCAATGCAACGTTTGTCATTTTGTGATAAGTGGAAAATTG
This sequence comes from Prostheceraeus crozeri, assembly GCA_907163375.1. Classification (NCBI taxonomy): domain Eukaryota; kingdom Metazoa; phylum Platyhelminthes; order Polycladida; family Euryleptidae; genus Prostheceraeus; species Prostheceraeus crozeri. The sequence continues at coordinate 47,271 of CAJQUW010012962.1, read as the reverse complement.
AATAAAACGATAATTCTTACTGAACTACATCATTCCTATTTCATACTTGAAATGGAAATATTTAATTACGTATACTTCAGGGAAATTTTAGTTACGTAACTACGTTAGGTAGCAGCAGACCGACATCAGCAACGCTTCGCATTTCCTTTGAAAGTGAAATTATTTTGAAATAATAATTTAAATCTACTATCAGCTGCTTGAAGACAGGAAGCTACAAGTAACACATGCTTGAGAATGTAGATCAACTGAGAAACTGATATGAACATAGACAAGCAGCTGATTTCTACTCTAGTTCTACTGCTACTAGCTAAATCAAAAAGTCGGAATTCAATTTTCTCTACATTCGCAGCTGTCGGATGAGACAAAATTCTACTCCTTCATTCTAAATTCCATAGTTTATACATGCTACTAATAAACATGACAAGTAGACCATTGACTTTAAAATATATCACAGAAAACAATTTGTCAATGTTTTACCGCAAGCCGGAAATTTTAGTTTTATTCGGCTTCGCTTGTGGTCTTCCCAATAAAATCAGATTCTTGACGCAGAAAAATAAGTGCATGTTTAGAAATTATTTCATTGCAAAAATTGTGAAATTTGTAAGATTTCTTCCTCAACTTGTCTCAAAATTGAAGATCTCTTGCTCTTGTCGTGTGCACAAGCTTCTCATTTGCGAGTAGAAGGTGGCATACATAGTTAGTATGCAGCAGGACGTCACACAATCTCGATTTTTTTGCATCGCAGTTTTTTGCGTCACAAATTATGTTGTTTTGACAAAACAATATTTCCTGCAAAATCATTTAGCATCAAAAGAAAACCGGAGGCAGCAACCAACGCAGCCCATCATCATGGCAGAGACAAAAAAGGTAGGGATGTTGTAGAGCGAACAGGAATGCACACTTGATAGGGTTTCTGGAGAGCATCTTTGAGTCTAACTTATTTACATATAAAAGTCATAAAGTTCAATTTTTGCATCATTCAATTTTTCAAAATCTTTTGATATTGTTTTTGTTTATTACAGCACAACTTAAGCTGTTGTTGTTCATATCTTTACATTCATTTTGCGCCACAATTTTCACTAGATATTTTCTTTTCCACATCTTCGGACCTGCACAAATCTTCGGAGAGCAAGTCAAAATCCTTCTTGTTTGATTTAAAACTGTCTGCACAAGCTGTGTCCAACTGCACATTGCAAAAACTGAAAAATATATAGAGAAATGATGAAGTGACAAATGTAGAAACACATGTAAACCGATGATACATTATTATTAATAACAAATTTTCAATTGATCATAGCAATGTGTCGCAAGTGCGTGTCACAGGCAGACATATTTTGCATGCGAATATAATCTAACGTTCATTTCATTTATTCATCGTAAAATACTCGAGCATCATTTGAAGTAGCAATAACATCCAATTAGCGATTGTTATGTAGAAAAGGATCCATAAGAACCTATTGATTACATCTATGATTACTTTCTCTTTAATTGCGACCGATGAGTTCGAATTTATTAATTAAACCTGCGCATACTTGAATTTAAATGAATTATACAGATGGAAATAATCAAAGATGTTGACCTGTCGACCTGTCATGGGAGTGTACATGCATAATTTAAATTAATTTGAAAAAGTGATTTCTGACTGCACAATAAATGCCAATTTCAATGGAGACGCGATAGTTAATTATCTGATTTATTGTACTTTTCCAACGTAATAATAATATTTTGTAGCATATGCTTCGTACATATTTCCTTTATCATTTTTTAACCAGATAAGATTTACTGTGAGATGCAAATAACAAGAGTGAAACATTGATATTTTTGCAAAACCTGAAATCATCATTCTTTTTACGAATATAAAATTCATCTGAGTTATTGCATTGGTGTCATGAACTACTCTCACTTCTTGATTCAATTAATGATAAAAAATTGTAGAACGGGTAGAATACTAGGAGTGTAGAGGAAATATTTTCATGAAAAATTTGTGTTGATTCATAATTCATTCAATAATCATTTTGTGGCAGGATTGCTGTGACTCAATAGCGCCTCATTCTTAACAGCATTTGGTATTTTCCTCTCTTACTTGATAATGTTCTTTCGAGAGAAATAAATGAATAATCAGCTTTTTAAACATTTCAATAAATGAAAAGTTTAAAAATTGATAGCTGCGTAACTAATTGATCGTAATGAATAACCAGTGCCTGAAGTGTTATCCGATTTAATACCTGTTAAAGTATGTTTACACCGTGTCGCCGTCGGTGGAATCTAAGCATGTGAATTAGATACTAGCATACAAACCTTAATTTTGTAGCCACAACGCCAACCTCAACAAAATGCATTATTGTAGCACACTAGCATAACAAAATATGTCATAAAACAAATGAATTACAAAAGTAAAAGATAACACAAATTCTATTTTATCTATTGAAATTGCATTTTCTCAACCCAGCTTGCTTTCACCGATTACTTCTATTCGATTATTTGGTTGCGAAAGTCTTTTTGCAGATTTTAGGTAGTATATGTCTATAGATTTTATATTTGGCAGTTTTTGTTCTTATTTATTTTATTTATTACTCAGTTACTTATTTACTTTTATTTTTCGTTCAGAACCGTGATTATAATTTCTAAGGTATATACCAGGTATCTCTAAGGCATTTTTAAGGTCTATCACCAGCAGAAAAAGAAAAACTCCATCAATATATACGTATGTTCCATCAATTTCATACATTGAAATGTGCTTCAATCCTGGTTGACTGACCTATCTTTGGCTTAGGATAAGCGCCTCTCTGAGTCCTAGGATAAAACATTCAAAAAAAGTCAAAACGTTTATTTCCAATTTGGAACAAATGATACAATATTGATGATGATGCGAGTGATAAAAGGATAAAATTGTTATGTACAATGAACGAGGTGGTAGACGGAATGTACAACTATATGTGACGTAGTAAGACGGATCGAAAGAAGAGGGGATAATTCAGTACATGTATCATAAACTTAATTTCATAATTTATCATGCAAGTCAGTCATTGCCTGGAACTAGAAGATATTCATTCTCATAAAAATTACTTTGCGAAAGCATGTTTAAAGTCTTGATATCCATATTAAGAAATAAGTGTTGCTTGCAACACTGGGATTTTGTTTGGATTTATTTCTCGTTCAGACAACAATCACAGTTTATTTATAATTTTTTTATTAATAAGTTTTGGAGAGCCGGTCAATATATAATGCAAGGACACATATACAGTTAGCATGCATTTAATAAGACAAAAAATGTGTATGAAGTTGTCAAGTAACTCATCTGTGAGCGAAATGACAATTAAGAAATACAAGTTTTTTATTGCAATGACCGTCTGTCCAATTTCTTCGTCATTTAGTTTCATAGGAAGAGAATTTGCTTGCAATCTATTTTATCAACCGATTAAAAATAAAGTATAAGTTTAATAGTTGAATCTAAATATATCTCAATGTCGGATAATGATAGCATTGAAATCGTCCGCATGTTTTTATGAAATGTTGATTTTTTTAATAATAATAATGAAAAACTTTATTCCAATATGACAAACGCATGACGCATTACAATTGATGAAGAAAAACAATTATGTAAGTTACTTGCTAAGTCAGCCAGATAAAAGGAGTGGTAGACTGAAGGCGTGAATGTCAAATGGTAAAGTACAGTTAGCGTGAAGATTTATATAATTTTCATTTATATGCTATATATTTTCATTTATACAATTTTTTCGAGCAAAAATGTGAGCTTCTGTCTTGGCTGTACTTATGTAGGAGTCCAGTCCAATGATGGAAAAATCTATAAGAAGCATTAAGCTCTATTTAAAAAATCTAACCTGAATGCAATTATGTAGAAGTCGAATAAACATTTTGTATACATTGCATGCTGCTTGACCTATCGAATTATCATGAACTGTAGGCATATTTTTAATCATAATTACTACTTTCATTTCTGTTGATATGCGACTTCGGAACACCTTCAATCATCTTGATACCATTTTCCATGCATTTCATTTAGAAGCAGATGGAAAATAGTCGTGTTATGTTGCAATTATTCTGCTTGCCAATATAATTTCGACAGGTGTTTTTTCAATTGCTTGACAGTTCATGACTGGCGTCGGAACATTGCATTTGTAATCCCTAATGCCTTGTAGAAACTGAGACGAAGTCTGGCGCGTGATGACTGATGAGTAACACGGAAAGAATAACTTGTCTGATATTCATTTATGAAAGATCCACAACAAATGGGCAGATTCTCTAACGATTCTCGTCTCTTCCATTCTATAGCTTTTCCATTTATGTTTAGATTCTACAATGTTTCTACTTTGCAATATGATGGGATCTATAAGAAGTAAACAAAGTAAATTGGGTAATCCTTGAAAGCGCATTATCCTAGACACCTTCATTTCATGTAGGCGAACATTTTTTCCCAGTTTTATTTTCTGGCACCATGTGCTTAGTAAGAATTAAGTGTACCTGTTTTGACCTCATAAAATTTGACCTGACTGTGAGTTCTCTAGTCTCTCAAATGGAAAGCCAGATAGCCATATCATTATGGGTTCATGTCAATTTCAATCTTATCTTTAGTAGATATGCAATGAAAAATGTAATGTATTAGCTATTGATAAACTTAATTTGATTCTAAAACTTTTCTTCTCATGTTACTTGATTACTTTTTGATTGCAAATTTCTTCCGAAATGTTGTGGTCGAAAAATACGGCCGTAGTCAGCAAGAAACTTACGGCCTGCCTGTTAAAACCGATATTCTAATTTATGTAGTGTGCCAATGCAAAAAGGTTAATGAATTTTCATATTTTCATTTTTATGCAGTTTGTAAATTTTGACAATTCGTTCATAATACCGCAATTTCACATTGTCATTGCAATACAAATTTAGTTTATTTGATATAAGACAGTCAGTTTAATAAAAAGACAATGAAAATTCATTTTCTTTTTCTCAGATCAAAACACCCAAACTTCTTGATGAATAATCTTTCAAAAGTTACATATCTTCATTATAGAAAAATATAATATTCTACCAGAAATTTGTAATGCAGAAAAATTTTTGTACCGGTAGCACAATTGAAAAAAATACGATCAAATTATTTTAGCAATATGATTATTTTACCAAAACTGAATTCAGTTGATTTGCAACATCTAGACTACTTTTGCAATTTCCTTCAATCATTTACGTAAAGAAAAAACATTTCCAAATAAACTGATATTCATTTTTAGAAGAAGCAATATTGATAAATTAGAACCCACTTTTTCATTTTCATTCGCCTTGCGGATGCCATTTCATCAGTAGATTTTTTAAGGGATCAATTTCATACTGCTACTTTCGTGAAACATGTATAGAATTATAATCCCATTTTTATATTTCTTGTTTAGTGTTAGTGACTGCATTTTTATATCCTTGTGCTACTACCTTTTTAATGTACACACTATTTAACTTGAAGCACTACAGGCCTACATGGAAACAAGGTTCTTCACTTAAATCTAATTTCATTAGATATAGAATTGTGCATTGTGTTGCTAGGCATTTGTGTCAATAGATAAGTAATTTTCAAAAATAATAAAAAGCAGTTTGGAAAATTTAGAATTCTTCAATTTTTGTGAATTAATGATTTATGTGAGAGAAAATTCTGAAGTTCAGTTCATGCTTTTATCTATTTAATGATCTTCACCGATCATGAGAAGATTATTCAAGGAATATCATTGAAAAAACATTGGGAATTCTCTAAGTGAAAACTTTTCGAATCACCTTTTCGCTTGTATGGTAGTAATTCAATTCATCGGTAAAACCATAATTGCAAACGAAACTCATTGTTTCTTTTTCCTTCTCTTTATTTTCTGAATATTCAAATGAAGTCATCGTCATTGCTAATGGACGCTATCTGATGAAACGGTGCTTTAGGATAACCCTCAACATTGTTCGTGTTATTGTAAAATGTCTGTCGTTCATGAAACTGGGCTTGATTGTGTTCCTAACAAACAGGACGTCGTTGAGTAAATAACGACATTTCAACTCAAGTATTTGCTTTCTGGTAACCTCATCTTCAATAAAGGAAATTTATGCTTAAATGAATATGGCCGGGGAGAATTTGATTGTAATTGATCAAATTTGAAAAATTATATCTCTCATACATTCCGACCTCTCACTACATTGTTTTCATTTTCTTCCTCAAGTGATATTATTTTCCGTATGTCGGGATTGTGAACAACTGGTCAATCGAAATTGCTTCCTTATGCTGACTCACTTTAATTTTAACATTGAAAAAGATTCATACACATCTGAGTTGGCTTAATCTATTTTTTAATTAATGGATCATGGTTGTTATATATCATATTTAAATACACTTCACATGGATACACGCACAAAATGCACATAAGTGATGTGATTGAGTAGTTTGACTTGAATGATCAAGAACACATAGCACTCTTGTATAAAGCGACTGCATAATTTGTATAACGTATGAAATAATGCTCCTGGTTTTAATATGCAACGTTTTGTTGGTACCAATTTCATCTTAGCCCCATAACACCATGCATCTCTGGTGTCGAGGACTCAGAGGAGGTTTGAGATTCTCTCTCCATCCTCCCCCCATTAACATTCTGATTACTCAATCTTCCTGATTCTTTAGGAGTCATTCATCGTTACGCATACTCTTTCCAGCAGTGTTATCAGCTTCGACCAACTTCTTCAACTTGCTGCTGTAAATAATTCAATTTTTTCAGAAAGAAATTTCGGACATAAACTATGTCTCAAGATTATTGTATACTAAACAGAATTCTCAGTACTTCTGCAGAAACAGAAATACACAGAACTACTGTAGAAAAGATTGCTTGAAAAATTTGTTTGCTTTTGCATTGCATAAAACATGCATGACTGAATTTGATGTAAAATTGTGTTGCTCATAAAAAGCGTCATGATGTCTACAGGTTATTCAGAAAATTCAATTTTGAAGCTGGAATTTAGATTTTGAATTTTTTAAACTTGAAATTCAAATTTAGATATTTTGAATCTATTCGATTTTGTACATATTTTTATCATATAAATTATTTTTCTATCAAACTAAAAATCACAAAATTTCATTTTTATTATGTTTTCTGAGTTACTTGACAAAACCAACCACCACTCTTAATCAGATTAATATTTACATGATTATGATTTTGTTTTATTATTATGATGTTTGATGATGTTGATGATTATTTATTACATTTTATGATTATTTCTTAGTCCACTTAACTTTCATACATGTTGGATCGTGTGCCTGTAGACCTTTCGAAACCCGTGAATTAAAGACATGAAATGAACATCAAATTGAAATGCATTTCAATCCGAACATTCACAAGAATGCAGTTATATAAAGAAATTACGCAGTACCGTATAATATAGCAATCATTGTAGTACAATGCTGTAGTGTTAATGTCTATGAATCACTAAAATTTTTCGCACAAGTGCATAATCATGACAATGTTTTAAAAATACATGCAAATAAATTTAGATCATAATTTACACACAGATGAATATTTTCTAAAGCACTAAATGACTATGAAACATTGATGTCAATATAGATGCGGATTATTTTTTTTCATAAAAGCTTCTGAACATTTCTACACCATTTTATAATCACAAAATCTTTGAATTAGCCACGACATCACATGGCAAACTGATGTTGCAAAGATAATCTTGTCCGTAATGTACTTTCGATGACCATGTGCTTTTTAGAAAACTGTGGCTAGTTTGTTTTGCTTGAAACCTTTGAGATTAACGATAAGGGACATGTTCATGCTTCATTTTCTACAGTATGAACACAACGCACTTTTGAACGTTAATTCAGTCCCGAAATTCTTTTACTGAAGGTAATAAATTAAATCGGTTCAAATAATCCAAATTGTATTTTTTCTCTATCCCTTTGAATTGCACATTGCTCAAGAAGTGATCGCTTCTCTTTGTTGTTGAGAAAAGTTGTCTCGCAATGAAATGAAATTATATCTAAACTTTCTCAAACAAAGTTAATCAACATTGAAAATCAGACAGTTCCACTTTACTAATTAACTAAAAGACACCTCAATACCGCAAATTGTAAAAACAACCTCTTGTCAAATTAGTGAAATTGCAACTGCATGTCGTCTGATTCTCTAATTCGTAGAACATCAGTGGAAATTAGCGACAGTTGATGAGAGATATAAACACTGACTAATCAGAAATTATGGTATCCCGGGACGTTTGAAATCCTAGCATAGTCTTTTAAGTTCGTGAACTCCTCACTATATTATCTGATTTCTATTGACAGGCATCATTTAAATGAGTCATTCATGGAATTACTCCCTTGACCGATGCAGAAGAGCACGCCTGTAATTTGAACCTTTATTCAAGTAACGTGGTAACCGGTGCCTTTTATAGGGAGATTAAGCGTTGCTTGTAATTTCGAAGCACACATCCCATTGCGTGCGTGTCTAGCCGTTGAGAAAAAACTACTTTTCATGAGACTCATATGACAGCAATTAGTCATCTCTCACTAATGAAGAATTTTCATTCGGATACTGTCTTTAGAGTAATTTATTTCTAAAACAATAGCGAAATCTTCGCTTAGATGCGTGATTAAAACAAGTCTTGTCACGTGTTGTCGGTTATTATGTGGCTCATATTACACCTGTATCTGTGGAACAATATTATGGAGTTTTGTATACAAAATATGATTCACAAAAATTAAACGAATCCAGTTGCAAAAGAAATGTGATGCGCATGTGTTTTTAAAGGAATTTCCGTTAATGCAAGTTGTAATTAATCTTTTGATCTACTAGGATTTGTCTTCGTCCATTATTTGATTGTCAAGATTAGAGTGGAGTTACTTTGAACTGCTTTTATCTTTAATTTTGACCTTATTCAACAGTAGTCGTTCTGTTACTTGCAGTCTCCATGGTTTCTGACTCTTTTTCATTTCAAGGTAAATCACTATAATTTTGACAAGATAATGAATATATTTTTCATTCATCCAGGATTTTGCATTCAATTTACACAGATGAAGAGGGCGGAAGATGAAGATGTGAATCAGAGATTGAATCTTGAGATTAAGGACAGCTGATCTTTTTGGGCTTCGGAGATTCATTTTCCTAGAGTGAAAGCTTCATATGTAACCATCGAATTGATTTTTAGATTTTTATGTTATTTTCTTTTGGTATATTTCATTACATAAACAGTGCTGCTTACATGTTTGCTTACAAAAATTTTTCATTGATTTCAAAATTCAAATTACAATACTTTACAGCATTTTTGAAATCAAATTATATATTTCTGTGCCTATTGCTATGCAACGTCGCACAATAATTGATGTAGTGTTCATCAACATGTTCGTCAGTGAGGACCATGACCTCATCATTCGCCATTCACTTCATTTCAGTGTTGCCTCGTGAATGCATTAATTTGTATTTATTCAAGCCTAAATATGATCACACATTGACATTAGGAAACATTAATACTAATTTCATGATTTTTGAGTCGTCATTTATTATCGTCAGTTCACCATTTTTCATATTCACACGTTATTTCAAACGTTAAACTAAAATTTTCTGACTTTAAAAATACTATAATAAGAAAATGATACTTTTGTGTACATTCAATACTAAATTGTTCAAAAAGTGAGACCTGACTGTGGTCGTGCTGCAAAAATAACAAAACAGGAATGATAGATTTATTTCGAATTAGGCCTATAGGGAAGGGGGACAAAACTGCCTATTTAAGATCTGTACAAATCTGTCCACTCAATAGGCCTATCTTTCTGCCAATTAGCAAGAAGATTCAAATAATTCATTAGAAGATGTGATGTTATAGGGTCATACATGCACATTTTTAAATTTATGTCAACAGAAAACAAGTTGCTGTCATCACTCTTTCATATTGTAACGCGGTTTGCTTCATAGAACAAAAAGAATCAAATTTTATGATTATTAAGCGGTTAATTTCATCTATATTTTACTTTTTTCATTACATAGATATCATGTTTACAGTCCACTTTGTGTTTTAGTAGACATATTTTGAAGAAACATTTTGTCAATATTTTTAAACATATTGAAGGAAAATTTTAATACATTTTACTTGACTTTTCCAAGCTTTGAATCCGAGTAATTTTCCAAAATCTTTTTGTAAAAAGTGTCATTTCCTCTTTTATCACTTGCGAATATTTAAGTTAGAAGTTCTGGACTTTTCATTGCCAAATTTGGGGAGTGATTTCCTGCTGAATATCTTCTCTCCTCGTGGAGGAATGAAACCATTGGTAGGGATTTTCCCAGTCACCTCCGTCCCGTCACACATGCAGCCCTGATATTGTGTCTTGCATATACAGTAATTTATGTAAAATTTGACGGTGTCCAATTCTGATTCCACTTTAAATTGTTATGCGCTAAAAAAGGAGAAAAAAATTTCGTATTGGAGTCACTTTTCCTTCGACACACTGCGACACACCTGCAGTGAAACATATTAGAAAAGAAGGAAGTGTCAGACTTGTTTCGATGATTTTTCCAGGGTCATATGTTGAATAGCAGCAGGCTTCATCAACTTTTGCAATCTCTCAATCCGATAACACATCGCATTTTCTTCACGTCCTTGTCATGTTTTAGCAAATGGTACGGGATTATTCACATCAATGACTTAACGATGATCCATTCATTAAGGCAACATGGGTGTACCATGCCGCTCATACACCCCACCGCGTAGCCGTGAGTAGAAAGTATTAGGAGGCCAAGTCAGTCAAGCAGGTAATTTATAATGTTTATCAGTTCCAAAACCCTGTCATCTTCATGTCAGTTTCACTGTGAAAATGTTATAGATAACAAGAACAGATTGAAAAATGGACTGCTGTTATCAGTACGTCAACTGATGTTAGTATTTAAAAACGAGACAGATTTTGATCATTTTGTCGAATGACGTTTCCTCGTCTTGCGATTTAATTGCTTCAGGTGACAGCGGTGCAATGTTTGAACTTAAACAAGTTATCTGTAATATTCTGTCACTTATAGCAAAACTAGTTGATCGAAGAAAATAACTCTCCCCGCATCTTTAAAAGCAAAAAGGTATCGTCGGCTTGAAAAAGTGGAAAAACAATTTCGATGTAGTTGAAATTTATCGTCAGTTTTCGCGTAGTCATAACGTTCATTAAACACATAAAACAAGTGGGCGGACGACCCAGATACTAAAACATGAATAAACAACAGTCTCGTATGCCTGAGTCTTGTTGACAATTTAAAGCTGTAGATAGTATAGAGAAATGTTATTTTTCATCAGTGTAGTGCCGTGCTGACAGTGTTTGTATTTGTGTAATTCTTCAAGTTGTTTCTAAGATGTTCTCATCTAAGTGCGGTTAAAATGCAAATGATAAAAGCCTCAATCTTAAAAAATCAAAATTGCAAAATGCCAATTACCTACCTGGGTTGCATGTCAGCCGAACTATTGCGTTCTGACCGCAGAGCTGCATTACCTGCAATCCTGTATACATGCTAGCATTTCATGTCCGGAGTGTTGTGAATGACGAGCATTCAGACGACCAAACAGGTTCTTTTATATTCATAATCATGCATTTGATACTGGTTTGCGCACACCTGAATGCAAGGTTTACGGTGAAATTATAAATTCATGATGTCTGAAATTGATCACAATATTAATGAAAGTCATAATTTTGCATCCTCCATGATTGTTTTCGAGTTTTTATTGTATTTCGAATTAAACAAAAGAACTGATAAAAACAGCATGAAACGTAATGATAACCTTTTTATATCAACTTCCAGCAACCAGATTTAGAAGTATTACATCAACTTTTTGTTTTAAGTATCTATTACGCCGAACTGTTCATACATTGACAGGCAGAAAAAGTTAAATACACAATGCACACATTTTTCTGCTAAATTCATACAATTAAGGAATTTAAGCGTCAACAAATTTCTATTAGCAAATCTCAACTTCAAAGCGGAATTAGAAGTTGCCGAAGTAGATCAAATCTTTACTTTGTTCATGATTTTAGCAGGAGCGCCGGATTAAGAGCAGGACTTGTATTCAGGCATAAGGTAAACAAGTAGACCTAAGTAATTTACAAAATGACCATAATAATATTATTAATGTCTTTATTTTATCACTCATCACATCAATGTAATGTATATTTGTACTACGTTTTCCAAGTTGGAAATAATCGTTTTGACTTTTGACATCTTTTTCAAAAAGGTGACAGACTTTTGAAAAGGTGCTAGTCTGACTAAAGAACTAACATAAAATATAAGTTTGTCGCAGCGACTGATCTTTCGTTGAAATTGGTTCATAGATAAAGATGTCTTGCCGCTGAATGTCAATCAATTTCTATCATAATTTATGGATTGTGTTGCTCCTCATTCTTCCTATGAACCCGCATTAATAAGTGTCGGATAGGTTTGCAAAATGTGTTCGATAAAATCGAAATTGAAAAGCAAAAAATATTTTGAAAAAATCTTCAACTCATTCATACACATTGTTATCAAAATTGATAAAAGTTTTCGTGTGGATCTCGCATGAATTGCTTTCAGTTTTCAATGATCGACAATACAAAGCATCAAAGGAAGTTGGCATCTGTTCATTTGACACATGCTGATGACACCTGACATTCATGCTTCACTTTATGTCAAAAATATTTTAAACAAATTTCTATTTGTTGTTACAAGTGGTGAATCTGTCCAGAAACCAATCTTGATAATATTTATTGTGAGATATCATCGCTCGTCAGCGGAGTAGAAGTAGTGAACAGAAGATAAAAAGTTCAGCGAAAGTCCAAAAATACATAAAGTTATGGAGATTAGCATTATTGCAAAATGGATTATTCCGTGTATTTGAATCCTGTTTTAATTCATCGCGGTATTTTTCGCGATGCACTTTTCTATCATTCCTTTCATGCTATCGTTTTATGTTGAAATGATAAAAAGGGCATATTTTTGGCTTTTGCTTATTCTTGTCCCCCAAAAACACCTGTTGAGAAATTGAGAAACAATCTTGCACCGGCATGTCCCTCAAACCTTAAATAGAAAAAATAAACCTTGTTTGTACTCGGTAGCCATGATTAGGCGCTCGCATTTCTTTCATGTGGCCAGGCTTTGCTTATCCGTAGTCTATCCCAATTTCAATCATGTGCTGAGCGTTTAGCAAGAGTGAAGAATGTGCTCAATTTCAAGGTCTTAAGTTTGACCTGACCAAGATTTGAATCCAAGTCTCCTGCAATTCAAATCGAACGCTCTACCACATGGCCATTCCGATTACTTAATCAATCTTTTTGATTTTGACTTATCGTTTAATGGATAGCTGATATCCTGAATACACTTCATGTTGTCACTAGAACTCATGGCTATGATTCAATTCCTTATAATATAATATCTTTAAGTGGTAAATAAATAGCCCTTGCCGATTAATATGTAGAATGGATACACAATTGATGCTGCTCCAGTGAGAGTGAGCGGTGCTATCCCACATGACAAGGCCAGAACCTAAGACTTGTGCACATCATACCGTCCGGCTTCTGTGAATCCAGATAACTTCAGATGGAGCAACTTAATTTTATTGTGGGATATTCTAGTGACATGTCTTCAGTCAAATTCTTCACTGTTTCTTCTGGATTTTCAATCCCAATTACATTCCCTCAACACGATTGTGAGATAAATTATAGATACGATTACTGTTATTCCGACTTTGACATTCTTGTGGTAACTATAAAATCCTTTAAAACCAAGTTCTACACGATCATCAGTTGTAATTCTTTTCCGTATGAAAACAAAAGAGAGCGAATCGCAACATTTTTCTTCTGTGAACACTTCTGGCATCCATTTCTATACTCAAGACAATCTCACACTGAAATTGTAATTCAAAAGTGCTATACCGCTGAGTTCTATTCTATTTCTCAGATGTGAAAGTCAAACAAGTTTGAGAGGATGCGAGAACTCATTGTTAAACTTCCCTCCTCTTAGCGTACAATTGTTCCGATGAAATTCGACGTCTGATATTCAAATTCTTTTGATACTTTCAGTTTCGAGGTGAATGCAAAATTTATGGCCGTGTGACTTGAAAATCTGCGTCAATCACGTGAAATCGAAAGTGTTTCTCAGACAGCTTGTTAATCCATTATTAGAGCAATTAATTTATTTCTTTGCATATTCTCTCTGTTGGTATAAGAGCAACACTTGATGAAAATCACAGTTTTCAATAGAATTATTAATTACACTATAATCAGCCAGGCACAGTGACATTAACTGATTAAAGTTGCATTCAATCAAATATCACAGAAATTTTTAGGCAATTATTAAGTAATGAGCTATTTCTCATTATTGAGTAATAGATTAAAAAATGGGTGGTGATCAGAGGCTTATGATACTTCAAGATTCTATTCAATTAAAAAAAAATTATGATCGGTTCGCTTCAGCTGGTCAAAGATCGCCTTTTCTTGACTTATAGCCTCTTCTCGTTCACGCCGACTTCAACGTGACGTTGAAATAGGCTTAAGTGACGGAGGAATCTCACTGACAGCGGTTGAAGATGTTGGTTGCTGAACAGGAGTTAGTCGAAGCAGTTTAAGTACGTGCTAAATATTGCTCAGAAGGCTTGTGGTTGCAAGCCCGGTTTCATGAAATTTTTGGTTGTGAAACTCGGTAACATGAACCACTGCTTCCATGTTATTCTATTTCTAAACCAGAGCTAGTCCAAACATACTCAATAATTAGTCTACATGTACATTATGATGCTCTAAGTCTAATGTGATCATTTGCTGGAATGTAAGTCCGCCCTTGCATGACTTTGAGTGAAGTAGTCTACATATTTTAGCGTACTATGTAATGCTGTGATTTCGGATGGGATAAGTTTGATATACGCCCATTTGCGGACATATATTAATACATATTATTAAATCATATTCTCCAAAACTGCTTTAAACAAATAGTGCATTGTTTGTATGATCCTTGTTTTTTCAAAGAGGGTTTTAAAATACGCAATGCTTTTTGAAACCTATTGATCAGAGTAGGTAATTGATGAGTTTGACATAGACTTGTTGACATGCGTCTTTATATTATAGGCTATTTACAGCGAGAGCAGATTATGACAAGACAGATGAGCCAAAAATCCCTAAGGCATCCTACATAGGGCCCTGCGAGTCGGGCATTTGTCAATCTCGAGTCAAGTGGGGCAAAATTTTCATAGATTGATTATGAGACAAAAATACGCTTAGGCCTACTTAGGCTAATAAAAGCAATGAAGAGAATAGAAAAATAAGATGAACGCGAGTGAGTGGGTTATCCTTTGTTAAGCATATGTAATTGTGGACATTAGACATACATTATACAAATCTAAAATATTCTAAATTTCTAAACCTATTGTTTAAGTATTGTATGTATTTTACCTTGTAAGCATGTTATACAATAATTATGAAGCAAGCGTGACACGCGTTCTGAATACCGTACCGTACAGGGTGACACAGAACATCGCTCAGTTACTATTATGAAATTGACAAAAGATCAATTTCATCTTATGTTAACTGAAACCTATATTTTTCACATTATTATGAAGTGCTATGTCTACTGGTCGCTGTCAAATGTCAGAGCAGGCCCTATTAATTCAGTATTTATAGAAATTAACGATTATAGATTTAGTTATCTATTAACGATTAACAATGAATTAACGATTTAGAAATTAATTATTAAAATTGCAGTTTTTATTCAAGTTGTACACTATTGCAATGTGCATTTATCTGATAGCACTCTATTCAGTCTATTGCAATTAAAAAAAGCTTGTGTAGTTATTTATCACTTTAGAGAACAGCACATCATCATTCTATCTATCAATTGCAGCTGATGAATGTGATTTTTCCCGAGTTGTAGTTTTCTGACCATTATATCATTCTGCACTTGACTTTATGAGAAACCTGTTTACCTAAGTTGATGAGTGTATTTTTTGTGAGTAGTGTATTGAATCAAAATAGAAAATAACGCTTGTAACAAGAATCTGTATATACTTACAAAACATTTTCAGTTTTAAAGTAGCAAGTCATTGAAGAGAAATTCAATGTAATCGAAATAAGAAAGCTATGCAAACACGATGTATTTTTACACATGTTCGCCAACTCGATTCGAATACTCATCGTCGTTCGAATACTCGAACGGTATAACAAAATGTCGAGTCGAGTATTCGCAGGGCCCTAATCCTGCAATGCATCAATGTCTTGCTAGAGAGGCAGATGTGAATGCCTGGAATACTACCAGGAAATATAGTCGATACCCACAAACATAAGTGAACGTAGTATGATATATATGTGACATGCTAAACAATAAAAAATGGCATGATTTAGACATGACAATGGTTCTACAAAGTATTTCACACATCAAAGCAGCTTTTTTGATGATGCCAATTCCGATTAATTTAATATGATGTTTGTTATATGAAAACAAGCGATTTAATATGCCAGGATATACTAAACAAGTAAACAAAAATCATGATATTTTTCTGCTTATCAACATTTTCATAAAAATATCATCTTTAAATCCTCAGTGTACGTTTGTAATACCGCTAGTAGGTTGTCTGGTTGATTTTTCGACTTCCACCAATATCAATAAATACGTTTATACATGTTTCCATTGAAAATTCAGATTTTATGTCACTGTAGCTATGTTATGACACTTATAATGGCACTGATCATAATAATCTACATTGTATTCACTAGACTACTAATTACATTTACCACTTGCTTCAATTATGCAGCAGTTGAAAATTTTCTTGACTATAGCGCTGACGTAATGTTCGTTTTTAAACGGGTCAGACGATACTGTTTTTCGAAAATTAGACAGAGCTCTGTAAATACTACATTTCAGACGTCAAATCCCATTATAGTAAATAATTCTACTTAACATCTTGATAAGAGTTGGAACTTGAGCGAATTTCAACAGTGCATACAAAAAATTAATGAACCTCATTTTCAAAAAGCAGGTTCAGCAAACTGTCTCATTCATTTAAAAACAAACTTCCTCTCAATAATACTACATCCATAGCTCATCCATGATTGGCATGTCGCTATATTCTTCTGATGATTTTAGATTGATAACAACGAAAATTATCATTATCAGTGTCTGTAGATGGCTTGTATATGTGATAATCTCATTTTGAGCAGCTGTTCTAGACGCAACTGAAATGCGGGTTTGTTCTCTCCATCATCATTAATTTCAATAATTTCAGACTTTCTAGTAATGAAATTTGTAGCTGTTGTGAAGAGACCATGTTAGAATAGTTGGCGAGGGGTTTTCGCGTAACATCTCGTGACAAGTTCTTTACTTTACCGAGACATTCAACTCAAGGACAGACTGAATCATCTAAGTTTCTCCTGATTGGGGTGTTGTAGTTAAGGCCTCAAATGAGAATAGTTGTATTTGCCGTCATGTTGACTTGACTCATACACGGAACTGAAAAGAGATCATTTGATAAAGTTCACGACAAAATATTGGTGGCGTATCAATTGCACTAATCTTTTGATGGTGTAAACGAGTAACGTGTAGATGATTGAATAGCTCATGACATTTCAAAACTTATAAGAATGCAGTTGCGCTTTGCTGTACAGTAGCCAAATAAGAACTTTAGAAGAGTATTTATTTATTGCAAAAATTGAAGCAGTCATTCAAAGTTTTACAAATCTCAATTGATAACTATGAAAATATGTTTCATACTGACACAAGCAGTTATCGGAACTGTTAGACGCTTTTGATTTATCAGTTAACTGGTAAAATCTGATGAAATTCGGATTTCTTACATTTTATGTTCTGTCACATCATGAGAGTAGTCTTGAGCATTTCGAAATCATTTTATTTTATGTATATTTCTTGACATTATACGAACAAATCGGTTTTCAAGTATAACTCATCTGATGATTTTCCATAGACAAGTTAAAGCATCGCTTTTGAATGCTTCACAGATTGAAACAATATTCATTATCTACAGAATTTATAAGCTTATTAAATTGTCCTGATCTGAATCATACTCACACGCCTCTTGAAAAGTTCTGTTGTTTTATTGGTCAGGTAATGCATAGTCTAAAGCCTCAGTCACACTGAAGGCAAAGCAAGCACGAGCATCCCGAGCAAGTGCTTTGTTTTGCTTTGCTCCTTAGGTGGCAGTCTACAACTGCTGTAATGATGACTTTATATTTGCTGCAAAATGCTTTGCTCGGAAACGCTTGGAAAAGTTCGCAGTGTGACTGAGGCCTAAGGCAGATTGTTTCAAAACTGCCTCGTGCTCAGGGGTTATAAAAATTAATTACATTCGTATTAATTGGTCGCAATTTTTTATTACCGTGATAGAAGAATTGCCATTTATTAACTGGTGCCATTGAATAATTGCAATTCATTTGATTGATTGATTTGTTATGGGGAAGCCACTTTACTGACAGCTTACCTGCACTGCCATCACCACTCACCATTGTAGGAGAGATATCACACTTTCAACGATTTGTTTGATATAAACTAGCGTCTGTCTTGCTGCTTACAATGCACAATCAACCAACTTTTATGATGACTTTTAAAGCCCTAATTCATTGTAGATTGTAAACATTAAAAATTGATTGTAAGTTTTAATTTATTTCCCTTCCCGTCTTAAGTTGTGTCGGCTAGCCTTTATTCGTATTTCATTTCCTACTCTGTACTGGGGTAGGTTACTCTATGTAGTCAGTATTAATATATATTCATTCGTTCATGACTTTGAGTTAACTAATTATTTACAGGATTCTCCAATAGTGCAGTTTTTTAATTTTGGTATTTTCCGTTTCCTGAATCCTTCGAATTTTTTTACCGTGTCGTGCCTTCATTCAATCATGTTCTGTTATCTAGACACGTGTGATTATTCGTAGCTGATTAAAGATGATCACTATTAATTAGCATGCACAAGCTTAGGTCTGTAATTGAATTTATTAATAGTCCCTTCCAAGTGTGGTCTCCGTGGCACAGTGGTTAAGTGCTTGGCCTAGCGATCTTCCGGTTCAGAGGTCGAGCCCTGAAAGTGTCATTGGAATTCGTCATGAAGGGCATCCGGACTAAAAGATCACAACGTTCCAGGTTCAAGTCTGACTATGTCAGCACCGTTCAATCCCCAGTCACGGGAGGGGAGTAGTGACGCTAAAACCCTTTCAATTAAGAACGTAGCTACAAGTTTTCATGTAGTATAGCAGTGGTGGGCAACGCGTGGCCCGCCACCGATTCTTGTATCTAAAGTGGCCCGCGGACATTATTTGAATCGGTGATATAAAAATCGGCCACTGCGACTTAATGTAAACGGCACTTCTAAGCTTAAGGTTGATCTTCTTTAGAATTTTCAAAAGCAGTAACTGATGCTTTATTGAGCAATATCATGACAGAAAATTTTTCATTCGAATGTTCAAATCATGTTCCGTTCGCAATGAATACTTTTCAGTATCAAGGTATGGCCATCAACTGCGTGAGTGCTAAGTCACATAATGGTGTTCGATACCTTGTTGAGAATGCTTCACCACATAATAAACAACGCTGCAATTACCCTATAAATACATAAAGTAGGCTACGCATGAAGCAATCCAACGGCATGAAGATATATGATTTTTTATAAGCCAATTTTTATTTCAATATTTCTGGATTTTATTTGTTGTAGAATTTTTCAATTTTGTAGTAGAATGGCATTATCGCCCGAGTATCGTTAGGGGAGCCTATGCGCAGTTTTCGAAAGCCGTTTATGTTTGGGTGACGTAAACCTATGTATACTTAGGTGCATGTAGTTCAACCAGTTTATATTTATGTTATTTTACATTGTACGGCTTGAAGGCGGACAGATGTATTAGACCTTCATTTATATTATAGACCGTCATTTTTTCGATGAAATATATTGCTAATTTACCAATAAATTCATATTACCATCATGTAATAACGCAGAAAAGCTTCCTCAATTAGTTTCCGCCTTTTCACATTTCATTACTCTTATATTTCAGAATGTAAAATACACTTCCTTAAAAGACAACAACTTAGTTGGTCGAAATGTTGCTGCATACATTCACAAATACAATTATGTCACGTGCTACCACTATATAAACAACTCAATAAATGAAGTTTGAACATACCTACTTTTTCCTTTTAAAATTGTGGCCCTCTATCCCAACTTGGTTGCCCACCGCTGTAGTATAGGTTTACTCACTGACCATATTGATTATATGCTATCATGCGACTTGTATGGTAGGCCTATGCACGTTATATAGCCGAATTCGTTAAAAATCAAGTCATATTTCGATTGCCCCTTGTGGTTATGTCTCATGACTCATTTAGAATATTTTCCGATTTTCCTCTTTTTCCAAGAAATGCACTGAGTCATGCAAATTTTGTTAGCAATACTGTAAACTGAGTTAAGTATATTTTAAAACCCAATAATCATTTCACGAGACTCGATTCCGGTGAAACTCGGAAGACCGAATTTCGTGAAAATTAAAGGCAGTTGCATAACTTAGTTTTCGAATTATGGGTTGAAAGAGTCGGTAAAGTGAAACCAAGTTGACAACACAGATTAGTAAAAAACACTTATCTGCGCACATATGTGTTATTTGATGAATAATGAAAAACAGGATGCTAATTATAGATAGCAGTCAATGTTTGTCTTTACCCTTAATTCTTTGGAAAATTAGCAAATATCGGTAGGGATGGTTTCGGTATATATGTGCCAATGATGTGAGTAACTGCTTCATTCACTAATACAATAATATTCCTATTTTTTATTCAACGTACATCTTGTTGTTACTCTGCGATTTGAATAAAAAATATCATAGATCTCTTTCTTTGTTGCAAGAGACTTTCTGTCAATTTCTTGCGCATAAAAATTCGGTCATTACCAAACACCACATGCGACGGACAGGCATGCTCTCGCAAATCAGCAAATCACAGAGCGGGTTATTCATATCGCTGCATACCAAATATAAGCGAAGGTTAACCAAATTTGCATGAAAACATGCCAAATATCTGTAAACATACGAGAATCACGCATCAATTGATATTTTCAATTTGCATGCGAATTTGGTATTAATTTACTGAAAATTTTCGCATCCAGCGATTTACAATGGTGTCAACTTCTTGCGATTTAGAACCAGCAATTTTGGCCTTTGCATGTACACGTAACTCAATGCACAATGACTTACGGTTGGATAACTCAGTTGGTTGATGAACTGAGGTGCAGAAGGTCCAAAGTTCGAGTCAGCCACCAGGCTAATCATAGTTTGATGAGAGTTGGCTGCAAGTGTGAGATGCTTCCACTGCCCTAGGTTGCTAGTGTGCTTTCATGCCATGGGTAAGGCAGAGACGAGTACATACAAGAATATGAAAATCATGATAAGGTTCATCAATGCATACATTGACAGTCACATTCCAATGCATCGACAACTCCCACTAAGCATGAGTTTCCTGGTAGACTAGATTAAGATCATTGGTAGACCTTTCCTTACTTGCTAGCATATTTAAACCATTGACTTTCTGTTTATCCGGGCGAAGCATGGATAGACCTCATCGACCGACTGTATATCCTAATCTTACTTAGACCCTAACACTTTATAGAGATGTTCTTTATTCAGATATTCCTACATACTGCGACCCTGATTGTTTTTGTCATCAAACCTACATTTCAGGCAATCTACTAATCAGAAAATGCCTTCATTTATGAATATCGCATTAACATGAACACATTACTGGGGCGGTATGCAGATCAATTGAAGTGAAAAATTCTCGCAGTCGATTGAAGGATGAAAATGCTGGTAGCAAAGATAAAGTTCATAATTCTAAATTCAACATTCTCATCTCGGATGAATTATGAAAGAGCTGCAGCACCGGAAGTTGCTGATGGTAAAAAATCATAATTGGTACATTATTCGCTCAAGAGTCAATTAGACTGTCAAACTGTCAAAAAGATTATTCTTATTATTCTTGTTTTATGTTGCAAAGATAATATCAATGCTTTTACTCCAATGGTGTAGTTTTGCATTCATCATTTTTATTTCTACAAGTCGGTCACATATTAATTTCGTTATTGATATCAAACGATCTGTAATTGCTTTTCAATGTCATTCCAATAATAAAACATGAATTGTAATTCAGATTTCTATCCACTTCATAAGTGCACGCAATAAACCTATTAAAAATGATTTTCAATTTGCAAACATAACATTTTTCATTTATGAAGTCTGTTAAAAACTAATGTCATAGATCAAAAACATGAAATGGACAACATTAGCAAGAACGTTCAAGTATGGAGATGAAAGCTGATTTTTTCGGCTGAAGTCAACTTATAGTTGCCGGAAAGTTCTGCATGAAAGCGGAATTTAGAAAGCGATGAGGAAAATGTCCACTTTGTTCACCCAAATGTATATTGTGCACTGTCTAATGTCCCTGTTTTTTTGTCATCTTCCATGTTCTCCTTCCCGTCATTCAAATCGTGCGTCGCGTCAACTTAAGGTCCATTCACACCGGACGCGGCGCGGTCCCGCGCGTCTCTGTGTGAACATCCCCATAGGTTTATTTAGGTTCTGAACAAAAATTCTGGACGTGTGGGGACGCGGCGTCCGGTGTAAGTGGACCTTTAGACTAGGAGGTTGCTGTATAATTTCTTGGAGTTGTGATGTTTGTGAGATGGAACCTTAAGTGCTCTCTCTCTATCCGTTGACTTTCTTGTGTATGTTTAGATTCGACTCTCTTACGGGCAGTCCATGCCATTCACCACTGAGTCACAGAATTACGTTGGACACGACTCGACAGTGCAAGGTAACACAGCATTTTCACTGTTAGCAGGGGTTATTATGGGGTATTACCCTCCAAATTGATATTTTACAAATTTCTAAACAGTTTTTCATAATTTCATGACCTTGACCTCGATTGATCATATTGAAGTGGAGGTCGAAGCCACGTGAACCCATTGGGTCATCGAAACTATTAACATTTCCACAAATTCTTAACATGCTTTCTAATAATAAAAAATGGTTGTTGTCCTAGAAAATGCTCTTTGAATAGAATTTCATTATTTGATGGTGCTGTTTTAAATACGTATTATAAAGCATTACATGCTATTTTACTCGCTCAAAGTCTAGGGTATTGCTCTGACTTTTTTCATAGAAAGAGAGATGCATCAACATCATTATTAAATAACCATCATGATAACATTTTCTGATTTTTTTTCGATGATAAATTCATTTATATTGAATAGTCAGACTTAATTCAAATATCTACGTTAAAGTAAAAGAAGATGTCTAGGGAACAGAAGACAGGAAAATATTCCTAGGACTTCCATTCATTAATGAAAAAATGCGCTTTGCTCATCCAACCTTTTTTGTGACATTTTGTGCACTTCGTGATCGAAAAGCTGACATGAACCGAAAGGAACCATAGTTTTTTTAAACAAAATCGTCATGTAACACTGCAATTTCAATTAATTGATTAGAAAGAGCAATTGAATAGCAATCAATTTTTGACAATCCTTGGCACTTGATTAAGAATAGAAGAAAAATGCATTGTGCAAAATATTAGCTTTTGATATTAAATTGATTAATATGAATATTTTGCAGTGAATTTTCTGCAACCAAACAACTGATTCGAATTCCAGATATCATCTAGGTCACTCACTTGGCTCTGGCTTCACTTTTTATTTTCCGTTGACATTCATCCAGTTTATTTACCTATGCCCTCCATTGTCATTTATTCAGTCCTAAAAATGTTCAATCACCATAAAATTCCTCCGATAAATACTCCAAATCACTTGCATCACGACAATGCGAATAAACGGGAATATGTTCACACCTCATAAAATTAATGTCTTTCGTCACGTGCAGGTAAAAATGTTGAGCTTGTTAATGATGATTGATGATCTATTTTTAGTGAACATTTTCGACACGCTCTAATTCTTTGTGCGATAAACGGTGCACTAGCAAATTGAAGTTGTTGACCTTTTAAACCGGTACACTTCAAACTTTTGGTTATCATCATTTTCTAATGCCTCCTTTTATTTATCTGCAACTTTTCCGCTCGACAATCGTCCAGAGGTAATCAACGCAAAATCGCAACTTTGGAATTTGTTAACGAAGCTCTGAATGCAAACACGATACACTTTCGCTCCGAAAAGGATTCTGAGTAAAAACGATGGATGGATAACTCAAGTGTTCCTAGTGCCAAATTTCAGATAACATTTCACAATTTTCAAATTGAGGTCAGTACAATAAGTAAAAAGAGGTGTAAAAAAAGTCACTGTTTCTGTGTAACAGTCTTCCCTGCTTTTCCAAACGCAAGCCTTTGAAGAACACTTCGTAACTTTTCAGCGCAATGTTGAACAAAATTGCTAGCTGTGACGGGTCACCTCTGTGGCTGCATAGAAAACGAAATTCGGAAGCAAACTAATTTTGACAATGGATTGGAGCATTGTATCGACTTTGCTAAGTATGAAAAGCGCTGCACATGGTTATTGCTTTTTACAAATGCATTACAATTTGCAAAGTTTTTAATTTTCTACATTAGTACTTTTTTATTGATGGATGGAAATTCAGGAAAGCAACTGACGTTTCGAAACTAAATAGCAGTTCCCCCGTTGGTGTTTTTATAAACAGCCTTTACAATGTTCCTGTGAGAAATTTGGTGTACAAATGAAACACCAACTTGATGATGAAGAACATTCATGCCGGAAATCTTTCGGCAGACATTTAACAAATTGCACAGAATAGGACATATTACATTAGCAGAAATCAGAGGCGTCAGTTACGCTCGACATGTATCAATCGCAAAAACAAATAACTAGCATTTTCTTTCATTTACTTCTCAATTACTTTCAATTTCACAACAATTAAATTCAAAAGTTGATCGCATGAATAGAGAAGGATAATCGGAAATGATTTTTCGGTAAAATGTATTGCATGCGCATATAATCATGTAGTCGGCTAGGTCGGCGTTTCGAGTACAGTAAACTGATAATTTTGAATTCAAATACTGATGTGCAGTGTTTTATCCACCCTTAGTGGTTCAGGGGGGAATTTTTCGTAAGGGGGTTCTGAAAGTTTATGTATCTCATCAGGCAATGACAAATTATAATTCCTTATTTACAATATAAATTGGCCTCTACATATCACGTGTCACTCATCTGATCTGTTCATGAACACTTCAAAAACATGCCTATATACATGTAAGTATGCCTATTTTAGGCCCATAATTTCGAGACGATAGAAATGTTTTTAAATTGTAGCTTTTAACTAGTCACTTGTTACAGATTAATGATTACTTTATTGTCTAAAAGTTATTTATTTGATCGCCACTATAATTCACATCAATTCATCATCATTATCATTACATTCACATGTACATACGTACACTTTCCCTGAATTCCTTAGTACTTTTACATGATGTAGAAAATAGCCATTGTACTATAAAAGCTCAATTTTTCAAAAAGATAGGAAGAAGGATGATACAAAATGTTGTTGTTTACTGGCTGGAATTGGCAATCGTCTGGCCTTGCTAAAACAGCTCCTTGCTATAGATAGATAACTCCCGCACACGAGTGAAGCCGCGGGGTCTGCAGTCAGTGGAGCGTCACTGAAGCGATTTAAAAGCAAAAGGCGATCTTAAAAATTTACAGCTACATCCTGCATCTAGTGTATGATTTTATTTATGTCTTCCATCATGGGGGGAATTCTGACATTTAGGGGGAAATACCCCCCAAAACAGGGCTGGATAAAACATAGATTGCTTATATAAAGATAATCATTACTGAAGAAAGAACACTCTAATTATGTTGCAAAGAAATATGGGATTGAATGAAATAAATACAATGTCATGATTAGAAGCGCTACTTTAATAACAAAATATTTAGACTGAGTAGAGTCTGCTCAGTATGAATTATTTCATTACATTGTGTGTTTAGCTTCGAAATGGCTCTGAAAAGGAAAATTAATGATGTCAAATTAAATAACAAGCATCTTAATTATTACGAAAGTCATTAAATCCCGTGGATACTTTGAGGGAATTACTCGAGTTAAGTTGCCCTGTTTTTGGAGCCTAACCTAGACTAAGGAAATGTTTCAACAAAGATGATGTCTCTTTTTCAACAAATTTATGTAACTCACTATAGTTTGCACATGTTATAAGAGTAGAAGTGGTCAGAACTTATTTTCCCTCGTTGCACATTCAGTCATCAAACATCACATTATTTGGGAGTTAGATACCTGATTACTCCAACGACAATTGACCCCATTGTTCCTCAATTGACGGGGTCTGAAACGTAATCCTCAGTATGGTTAAAAAGCTTGAATCCTATAATTTCATCTGAATCTATAGGTTGCATATCTGACATATTTATGGTCGTCATGGTCATTATAATATTTGTCCATGAATGAATCGTGAATCCTTTTTCGACTATCAGTTTTTTTCAATTTTATTATATCAGTTCCCATATGAAAAATCAATCATTTTGTGCTTGCGGTTGATGGTTGGTTTTAGTCGACGAGTGAGTCGAGCTTCACTCAATCTCGTATTACATGATCTTTCCGTTTGCCCAATATTTCCAAATTGAAGTCGCTAACAGTGAAATTTAGAACTTTTATTCATACTTTCGCAAAGTTTTTCCAGGGCAATATTTCTATGATTGGAAAATAAACTGCGCCAATGTTCGTGATAGCGATTATGGAGCGGTCCACTGCTTTAACCAATATAAAAGGCATTGCAAAGTTTACAGATAAATGTATATATTTCAGAGCGATCCGTACCACATGATTTAGCCGATAAACTTGATAAAACGTTGCAACTCAGGAAGCAAGAAAAGAATATTATTTACATTGTAGAAAGCATAACTTTGTGTGTCACTGTATTTCTTCAGATCACGATAGTTCCGATAAACAGTCATGCGAAGATGATCGAATAGACGATTACAAGCATGTCGTAATCGCGCATGCTAATATGCCAGACCTCTTGTTATAATATATTACTTATGAATCGAAAAAGTGTTGCAATAATTATTCAGAGCTGCAATAATACTTTCATCGAAAGAAGACTGACTATTTCATTTTTGTTGGGGCAGTGTTCTCGTGTCATTCGACACATGAAAAGCACATTTTCTGCATTCAGGAAGTCTTTTCAATCCCATTCATCATAGATATGCTTAAATTATTCCCAACGCAAAGCATTGAGGACGAAATTCAATGTGTGAATAGCAAAGATTGTCCTTGAACTTCCGGTTGGAACTTGGTAGCAATGAATGCAAATTATTATCATCAATAGCAGTCTCTTCTTATTGTATCGTGTTTTTAGATATTGTCATACTCTTAATCGGTAACTTTTCAATGAGTAAACATTTTATAAGTTATCCTAAAGGAAATCAAACAATGCGAAAGTCGTGTTGCAATATAACCGAAAACAGAGAATCTAAACTTGAATGATTTTCAAGTACGAACACAGTGCGTAGTGCCTATTGAAGGAGTGACACAATTAGATATGAAAAAATGTTGGAATTTTTGTACAATTCTATGCATTCTAAATAGACTTGTTCTACACAATGCACGCCGGTAACAAGTGATAGTGATAGTGATGGATTATCAAATCCGATATTTCTTACTGTATCTGAATTCTCCATTGCGAGAGGATATCAAAATGAAGACTTTTGTTGCAGAACATCAAAAATAATGGCGTAAAATTCAGAAGAAATCTTGAGCGGACACTGAGACAAGCTATATTTAAAGGATCAGCCAGGATTTCTTTGGATTAAAAATTCCAGTTTCAAAAAATTCGTTGTTTAAATGGTGGCACATCTATTAAAGTGCGATAGTGTGATTGAAGCCGCTTCGGGATTCCCGGACTCATACAATGTAAGTCGATCGCTGCCAAGTAACACATACGAAGGATATAATATCAAAATGCAATCTTCGTAAATCGGCCAACCAACAGAGGGAGTTATTCGCATCGGTACTAACTGAACAAACAAAAACGTCAATATTCGTACGGAAAGATTTACAAATCTTAGCAAATTATGCGTGAATTTCGTATCAATTGCTAGCTTCAATTTGTATGTGCATCTGTTCGTTTGCAATTTTCGCATCCAGCATTTTACATTGATAATTTTGAGAAACCTCTCACTGTAAATAAAAATTATGCAAATAAAGATGAATGCATCTTTTTCGCATCTTTTTGATGCGAAACCGAATCCTTGTAACATATAAGAAATGTGTCGACAACGGCGATTTGCTTTCCATTGCCAGTGGACGTTCACGCATGCCTGTAACCTATGAAATCACCCGCATCTAAATTTATCTTATCAAATTTAATCAACACATTTTCATAAACTGTGTCATTACTACTATGCTTTCTTCTACTACTCACATTTTTCGAATTGATTTGCCATTTTATTTAAGAAGCAAAATATTAACGCTTAGGAGAATACTAACAAATTTTCAACCACTTGTATATCACTTTCAGAATTCATGTCGACTTACTCAGCACAAGCGATTTATCGTTATAAATAATAGTGAACCGTTTACATCATATAACAAATTAAGACAAAACAAGCATGAAGCAGGTTAGTGTTTCAACATAATTCAATTTCATGCAACAATTTCCGAATGACGCAAGCATCAGGTTGTAATTCCGAAATGGGCTACTTTAATTTCACGTTTATTGTCTACTTCTTTTGAGAAGTGAATATGTAGTCACTAATGAATGCGCGTCAATTCTCAGAGGCGATTTCTCTCTACTCAGCATTTCACACTGTGTAATTGCGTCATCTAGTTCTCATCTTAATTCTTAATTGCTGGACAGATTTATCAAAACTATTTGTCATCACATAATAGGTGGACACATTCGTGTTATTTGAAACTGAAACTAGAGATTAAAGGAGTCTTCTATCGCTGCTATATCGACAATATGAAGAAAATCAAGTCGTATTTACGCCAAGGCGAATTCCATATCTGCATCACTTGATGGAAAATATTTGATGCAATATACTGAACGATAAAGAGACTCACCGACTTTAACCTTGCTCCATCGCTAACTAACAGCATAGTTAATTATGTTTAAATTCTGATTTAAAGCATAAATGAAAAATGGGTAATGGTCGAAATCGAAAGAAGAAATTCAAAAATCAAGCTGTTCAGAAATTACTTTAACAGTGATGCACTGAATATAGCCTAATGCATTTCCATAAAAATTGGACGTTCATCGAGATTTCAATTGACAACGATAGCAAAAAGCCTACAGTTTAATAGAACACTTAGCGTCATTGTTTCAAATTCTTCTGTGGTTTGGTGCATTGACATGGACAAGCAATATGGGGCAAAGGTTCGAATCCAACCACAAACAAACAAGTCATTGCAGAGGAAGCATCGATGTTGCAAAGAAAATATAAGAAGAACTGAATGACTGAAGGAAAATGATTTTTTGTGTAAAATGAATTCCTAAATTCACACAATCACACTGTAAACCGTAGACCGACAATTATCCTACAAAATTACTGACAAAATCAACCGACAGTTGTCATCTCCAATATCCTGCGATATCCGACGATTTTGTAGGTTCTCCACCGACATCGAAACAGATCCTTTGTGTGCAAGTTAACTAAACAACAACTGTTGAATATTGATTGATTTTTTCGATTAGTGATTGCTTGACTTTTGGGCAATCTGTATTATTATGTGGCAAAACCATGATTTATTTTGACATAATTTAATTAATTGCCTACATTTTTGATAAAATTTAGGCTATAATTCATTGCTATTCATTTTGTTGCTTTTTGTCATATATTGTAGGTGTTCAGTGGCAATCATCCTACGATAACTAACAATGATCGACAAAATAGATTTTGTATGATAAATGTCTGTCAATTGTCGGCCAGCGGTTTACAGTGCAGGCACTCAGCTAATGAAAAAGTTTCACATGTTCTATTTTGCTTAACTAATTTACTATAAAAAATTCTGTGCGACTTCGAACAAGGAAAATCTTAACATCTCTATTCATCTTCAAGCGTTTTAGGATTAAAGATTCAGTGGTTGCATTCAGCACTTCTTGTCTTCGCCAAACAATATTTTAGATTCACATTTTGGGCCTGATTGGACGGGAGCTACTGACTCTTTCTTTCTAAATTCGCTCACAAAGGGCTCAATAGCATGGATTTGTAGATCTTGAAACGCTGAGTACAAAAATCAACTTCTTATGTGTCACAGTGAGTCACTTTCGGTTATAGGTAAGGTTAAAGGATTCCCATTGGAATCCAAAGCTAAATTTCAAGAAATATCTATGGATCGTGAAACACTTGGCAATTTTCGTACATTTTCTTTTGCAGAAAATAAAAAAACTATTTACCAGAATGCCATGAAATTTGAAACATTATTGAGTTCAGATCATAAACTTCAGTATAAAAGTCAAAGTGAGCCACATGATTCAGTATTTGATGCTTCAGTACCTCTACAAAATAAGTAAAATCGCCAAAATTAAGTCAAAAAATGAAATTTACTCATTTTGTAGAGGTACTCAAGCATCAAATACTGAATCATGTGGCTCACTTTGACTTTTATACTGAAGTTTATGATCTGAACTCAATAATGTTTCAAATTTCATGGCATTCTGGTAAATAGTTTTTTCCTATTTTCTGCAAAAGAAAATGTACGAAAATTGCCAAGTGTTTCACAATCCATAGATATTTCTTGAAATTTAGCTTTGGATTCCAATGGGAATCCTTTAACCCTACCTATAACCGAAAGCGACTGGCTGTGACACATAAGAAGTTGATCTTTGTATTCAGCGTTTCAAGATCTACAAATCCATGCTATTGAGCCCTTTGTGAGCGAATTTAGAAAGAAAGTGTCAGTAGCTCCCGGACGATGATCAACATTTTACTTGCACCTCAGGAATATCAGTTGAGCTAGTTCGTGTTTCCAAAAGTCCAGTCCCGAGCCTGGCCCGGTTCACACTCTGACGCTGATCCCTTTGTTAAATTGACGCTTCAGACTAATGAGATGGTCGCCCATAGGAAGTGAATCTTCATGTTTCAGCAAAAAAGGTGTCTCCTTCAAACTTTATTCGCCGCAAGTAAAACTCGATTGTGAAAATATGTACAACCCCTACGCGTTTCCAGCTTTTGAAGCTTGGCTTTCCCCCGGAAGAAAAGCGAAGCTCGGAACGCCTAGGGGGTGCATATATTTTCACAATCGATTTTTACTTGTGGCCAATAAAGCTTTGAAGGAGAGAGTTTTCTGCTGGACCATGAATGAAGGCGAAGTTGTTATTGATGTAAATAGAAATGCATGATGGACTATATCCATGTCAAAATCAAATTTTACTTGTATCGGCATCACATTATGCGTTAGGCAAGCTTAGTGGGCCTACTCATACACTGCATCCATGGAAGCAACGCAATTTGGAAGAATGCTATTATACTTCAATCCACACTTTTGACATAAAACATACGCTTGCACGAAGTAGGTGTTTTGTAGTGGTCTTTTCATAAATTCTCCATTATTATTGCCACTATTAGTCATCATTCTTTACATTATTTTCACATAGATATTAATAATTAATGATATAATGAGGTTTGAATGAAACCTTTTTGGAGGGATGGCATTTTTGCATGAAGAGCAAACAGGTTCACTCCGATAATTTGCCAATGTTCAGTCAAAACTGATGTGAATCATTCAAGCAAGGTATCTGGAACAATCTGCATCGATTTACAATTCACATCGAAATGAAACTTCCTCTGGGGTATGAGAGACGATAGTAGAACTTCTGTAGACTTCGGCAATTAATGACTGTTCGATCCTTATCACTATTTAATCAGGGCATGCCTCACAGATGGCAATGCAATTCAATAGCCATTTCGGTCATACACATCTAAAAGGAAAATCTGCATCTTCCATCCCGCTTTACGACCGTCTCTCAATGGCCCTCCTGCCCTTAGTGCTCTGTTGCTTTTGTCTCTCGATTGATTACATCGAACGTGTCAGGAACTTGCATTCATTTTCCCTGTTAATTACATTATTTGTTCCCAGTCTGTATGGCGGCATTGAAGCGGTACGTGGCACAGATCTCTCGACCCTTGCCTTTGAAATGAGATGTGCATGATTTGAAGAACTTCAGTGCTCCCCATCTGCTAGTGAATTTACTCACGGGCTTCGCAAATGACAGGCTAGGCGTGGGTCAATAGGTGACGGGCCATTGTGAAAACCTTGAGGTCCACGCGTCTTAATGCACGCGACACACCATGCCACTTGCCGATAACAATTGGATTGGGGGGATCCTTCGACTTTGGGAGAGGAAAAATGAGGCAGTATCTCATATCCTCTTCATAAAATGACTCATACGCATTTCTTACATGTGCTCTACGTTGGAGCATCCATATAGTAGTCACAGACTGTTGTTCCTTGGTCGGGTGAAAATCAAACAAGACTCAAATGTACACGTTGACGTTCTGTCGATAATATTGATTAATCTGCTCAAGAGTCTGTCAGCTTTTCTCCCAGTTCTTATGCTATTGTCATTTTGAGGGGCTTCATCGACTGTGATGACTCAGGGCATCGTAGGATGCCGCTAATTCCAAAATTATTTTCCACTTCAATATATGTGTCAACGAAGAGCAGCGTGAGTTTGATTAATAATTGATGCCATAGAGCGTGCGAAGACGCCTACAAGTACTTGAGTTGAGTCGACGACAAATGTTACAATGCTGAGGTCTGGTTCATGTTGGATCCTTTTACCCCACCTGCCTTTCTACAACTCCATTGGGCAAGGAAAGGCCTCAATAGTTAAAAAAATTCCTCTCGTTACATTAATGTCGAGGAGAAGCTCATAGAAGTCGTGATGAGGATAAACAGAGAATGCGCTCTAGATTTACTTTTTGTTATTCTATTCAAGTTTTTGTTTCGGAAAATTGACAATCTCTCATGACATGGTTGAGAAGAAATTCGGGCTTTTGCGCTAACTCAAGTTATTCTAAGTGTACGACAGGGTGAATTGTTTAGTTAGGAAACGAGGAGGATAGTTTTCTAACAAAAGAAAAAAAGAGACGCTTACACCATAATGGAGACACGAGTTATGGAGTTTTGTTCCAACACGAAATGCAGTTTCCTTTGATGTATATTGTAGAACACATAAGCATGTGTATTTCGCATCGTACTTTCTGCTCAAATTGTCAAATAGATGTTCGTCTAAAGTATATGAGCACAAAGCAAATTCGAGTTTTTTAATTTCTTACAGAAGACTTGCTATTTAGTATGTTGCCTAAATATTTTATAAATTGATCCCGACTTCATTCTTTCAAGAGTGGAGCATATTTCTCAAGCATGAAAAGTGTCAGTACACAATAGATCCTATTTTTCTATTCATCTAAGCTTGGAGAATTAAATACTCTGATCCGATACTTACATGCCGCATTTTCTCGTAGTTAACCTGTCCTCAAGTAGAACCCACATATGAATTTATCAATAAAGAGGTTGTTACTAGCAATGTTACATATAAAACCACTGCCAACGGAGTTTGAGCACATATAATTAGTCTCTGATATAAGTCTAATGTTTTTTGTATTTTCTGTAGCAATGACTATCGATGATTGTTATCGTTCAAAAGTAGGCCAAATTATTTGTTCCTTATTTCTACATAATCAACGCAACTCATGACATGATTATTTACTTGCCCATTATATTGTAGAACACATAAGCATGTGCATTTCGCATCGTACTTTCTGCTCAAATTGTCAAATAGATGTTCGTCTAAAGTATATAAGCACAAAGCAAATTCGAGTTTTTAATTTCTTACAGAAGACTTGCTATTTAGCATGTTGCCTAAGTATGTAATGCATTAGTATGTAAGAGTGCTCTACGAGACAAGTCTTTTTTGATTACTATGATTCGACTTTATAACAGCGGCTTCTCTCTCTGATAGTTTGATTTATTTAACTTTTCATTAAGTTTCTTTTCACTTTGTTCTTGTTATAGTTCATAGTTTTTGTGCTAACATTTTTCAAAACATTGTAAAATTTTGCCTCACGATTATCATTATTGAGGCTTATTGGTATCAAATAAACGATTATTATTATTACATATATTATAATTACATATATTACATACATTATATTATTAGTCATACAGTGATTGTCAAAAATTAATTGACCGCAATTAATTTTCAATTATTGAGAACCAATTAATTGATTGATTGATAAACTAATTTCAATCGATTAATCGGCTATAATATACAATTTCAATTAATTGATTGATAATTTTTCCAATTACAATTATTTACTTGCTGCATTTTCAGTTCCAATCAATAAATTGTTATCTGTTCGTAGCCTAGATTGCTTAACTAATTTCGCCTCTGTACTATTTTGCTTCTAACAATTCGTAATCATACTGAGGATCTCAGCCTTGCACTTCAGGTTGGCAAGCAGAAACAAAATTGAGATTCATGAGTAGTCACAAATTCATGTTCGTTTCATCCAGTGTAGACAACGCAACCCTATACAAGTGTTGTGTGGAGAGTGCATTTTAACTAGCTGTTTTATTCAGATTATTACAGTAACTAATAGATTTTAAGAGGCGAAAACTGAAACTGAGGCCTTAATTAAATGGCAAATGTAAATTACAAATTTAATTACAATCCAATTATTGAAGCAAAAAATGGCTGGCCTGGCTATTATGTCACCGGGCCTTCTTTCATACCCAGGAAATTTCTAAGACCACGGGTTGCTTATTGTTGTGTAACGTATATAGCTAAAGCAATTTTGGATCAAGTAAATTAATAGATTTTTAATCGAATTTTGGATTCCAATTTCAATTAATTTCTTCTTCCATTTTCCAATTTCAAGTAATTGATTTTTTTGTCCAATAAAATTGCAATCTATTATTGACAAAATGCCTGCAGCCGTGCATCTAACAACGCAACGATAAAATCCGCACGAAAACTCTCTGACTGATCTTGCAAAGTTCAAATAATTTACCTGGTTGAATGACTTCTGTTTATGTAATCAGATGACACCAGATTTTTTGATGAATATGTTTGATAATATTCAAAATTAATTTCTGCGTTTCAATAAATCACCAAGCTCTAGTCATAGCTATCAACCGATTGTGCAAACATTTTGACACAGAGATAAGATGGAAATTTAAATATTGTAGACAAAAATCCCCTCAACACTTCCGTTCAGTTGTCAAAATTCTCGCCTGGGATTTAGATAAACGCCGACCAAATCATTAAACCTTCTCAGCATTTATCGCAAAGATTTCGAAGACGTCTCTTTCTGTAAACTTCTTGTCAAAATTAGTCGGTAATTTTGTTGGTAGCCCTTGCTCCCATTATCTCTCTCATATGAGCTTGCTCCCTTTAAACAGGATGCAATTTCCTAATTTTATGTCACTCTGTCAAAATCGCAATTCCCACGGTGCTTCGATGTAGAAATATTATCCGAGATTTTGCGAGCAACGTTTGATCCAGTCATTTGTCTGGGGGGCAACTTCAGAGTCCAAGCTAACTGCCTTCAGCAGAAATGTCAAACCGATAATAATGTATGGCGAAAGAACCTTTGATAAAACAAATGAATGACTGCAATGAAATCTATAAAGCATGATTTTCTATTGATGACTAACTAGCTGGCTTTTATGCGGACCGGACTTGATATCTTTGAGCAGAAAGCAGCTTGAGGGTCGACAGTCAATTTTCTATTGCTGGTTGATGTGTGATTATTGCAATGTGAAAGCCAATATATCATATTTATGATTACGTGTAAATATCTTAATGCAAATTGCGTTCTGCCACGGCTACTGTTATGTATACACTTATACGCACGAATTACACGAATCAAGAGCAGACGTTGTCATAATTCGGAAATTATACAGATAAAAGTGACAAAACCCCTTCCTTGGTGCAACTTTTGACCCATCTTTGAAATGGTCTGATCAAATTTTTTCAATGTCTATGTATTTACCTCAAAGAGGTGAATGCTAATCACAAATGATTAATCCCCAGTGCGGTTAAAAAGGTGATCAAATGAAGGCGGAGATCAACGTGGCTCTAGTGGGACCACTCATAACATCGAACTATGCTCAAAAACACTCGCAACTTCGGTTAGAAGAAGTTTGGAACTGAATAGTGCATGTACTGTACATATCGTGTAGTTATTTACAACCAAAAATCACATTTTTCAGACTATTCCAAAATTAAGACAAAAATCAAGCTCAAATTCATTATCGGCCTGTTTATGGATTCCAAATGATAGATTTTCAAAAAATGAATTCTAGTTCATGAGTCTACATATACGGTCTATCCTGTATCCGGTGATTCCAAAACAATAGCATTAATTGCGATCACTGTCACTATCATGTAATCAATTTGCCGTTCTACGATTCTGGCGGGAAATTTTCAGATAAACCTGTAAAATTTCACATTTTATGAAGAAAAGTAAATTTCATTGAAATTTGCAAAATCCAGTGAGCGTAGTGATTGAGACTGTAGTCAGTTGAAATTAGCACAGTTTTCAAGGAAACTGTTTGCAGCTAGTTTTAGCACGAATTTTCCAGGATCAATAATCTCAAGAAAATGGTTCGTGGTTCAATGTGGCCCATTTACCCCCTTTCCGGAAGTACGAGTGTTTCGCTATATTTTTCGAGCCTTAGTATCATCTGTGAATCTTATCAGATTTGCATAGTCCACGTAAGTATAGTCATGTAAATTGTCATTTAAAAAAATTATATTTTCATCACTTCTAATATAATCAAACGTATTGACAGGCTACATTTCTGCATTTTATATCGTTGAGTTTTCAATCATGTACATGAAATGACACAGGACGGTTGTGAAAGTATTGACTTCGCATTTTCCTCAATTCTACACCCCTCAATCTTACTTTTAGTTTAAAAATCGACATTTTGCATTTAGAATTGCAAGCATGCCTGTAAAAATCTTCTATAGAAATTAGGCTTACATTGTTCATTCATAAGCAAAATCTTCCGACCAAACAAGGGCACTTTATCAAACAACTGAAATTTCATTTCAGAGCAAAAATTATCGAGCTCAAAATATTGGAATCAATGCAGTCGCACTTCTTCGGTAAGTTCTGACGACAATTCCTTTTAACTTGTTTAGAATGTTAGCTTTGTTTATACAATATAAGTATGTGGTGTATTTCGCTTGAATTTAATGTCACGTGTCATATTTGGCAACATTTTACCTCTTATTTCCATACCCCATACTCTCAATTTTGCAACTGATAGGAAACAAACTGCATAAGCTTGGGAAAGTTCATCTGCAATGTTTCTTTGATCGGATTACACGTTTTCGAATGTTGCCATATTAAAAACGGAACTACTTCAGATAATGAGAAAGGTTATCTGAGATGCATCGTCTAACTCCGAAAACAAATGCAACTCAGGGGAAACTCCCTTTAGCTTCATATGGCTTCGAGCAGAAGGGCGTGTCTCGAACTGGATAGAATTTCGTTAACGAGAAAGTCTGGGAGATTGCAGAGTAAGCCGAACTCATGCGCACAATAGATTTACTTAAATGTTCTTTTTCTATAAAAATGTATCAACTATAAAGAAGGCCTAAATGGCATCGAATGAGTCATGAAACTGATGCTCATCATAAAGCTATCATAAATTCCTTTCAATCATGCTGGAAAATAGTGAATTCAAATAAGGAGACTGTAAGCTTTCGCACTGAACAAAGAGCGATTCCTTAGATCACAGATTTGGAAAACTATTTCCTGACATTTTTGACTAATCTTGTCGTGCATAGAAAAGCGCAATTTCATGTGTATTATTTTCAATGTGCACCATATGCATCATATTCGTCTAATATTGACAAGCCAAATATTAAGTGAGGAGGTAGAAATTTTTAATTGATTTGAAAAATTGTAAAAGCAAATCACGGGATTTAGTCGCAGTAAATGCTTGCATCCAATTTAATGTGATGTCTTCCTTATGATTAGCAGTCAATGCGTCATTGGTGAGTTTAGTGCAACGTCAAAGTTCGATAGCTGCTGTATAAGTTGCGCTTGTGTTTAATCATGAGTCCTACGCGGACAGCAAAATTCTACAATGATTGCATTTTTAGATATTTCTATACACTTATATGATGAGTTAAAAAAAACAAATTTTTGAATTTTGCACTTGTAAAACACACATGTAATCGAGTTGACTGAGTCAATTCGATGACTGGCAAAAAGGACTAGAATCTTAAAATTGTAGAGAAATGGCTTATCATAAATAAGCGAATATATGTGTATGTACGTAAGAAGATGGAAAATATTATCATGCTAATAATTTAGAACACATTATCAGTAGACTATGGCTGATTCCTTCATGAGCAACGTCGAGAAGCGGACAGGTCAAGGTATCTACGCCATACATGCTTTCAAAGAAATGTGTATGAATATACAGATGATTTCTTCGTACGAAAGTGAATAACCCTCAAACGACCGGATAATTTTACACCTTATTTTGACCACCTGCTTGTAAATGTAAGATGGTTCGAAATTCATCTAAAATGCGTGAAAAATTCTTGTGATAATACCCTTCGTACTTTTATTAATAACAATTTCACAATCATCCCTACTTCCTTGAATAGGCCTGTTATTCGTGAAGCAGGCGTATGTATTTGATCTCTGCAATATGTAAGTGAAGCTGTTTCAGTTGCCTGTGGAAATTGTCATGTTGTGAAATGGTTCTGAGGAAACTACCTCTGAGAAGATCGCAGTGCCTCCTAATGAAATTTATGAACAGAGGCATTCTTAGGTACACCTAAAAGCTATTTTTCGACCGAATTTTAGACGGAGAATCAATTGCCATGTATATAATTAGATAAAGTAGTCCTAAATATGCCTACTTTCACATTGAAAGGAGCAGTGACTTTCCCGCTAAGTATCAAAAAGTGCCTATATGCAACCAGAACGCTCATGCCATTTAAATTTTACTTTGAGACTTTCACCGGGAGAGTTCTATCAAGAGCACTTTGCACGAGGACACAGCAGCTTCCACAATGACCTCACTCCGTATTTCAGTGCTGTTGACTCTATTGTTGTTTTATATAAATATAAATCAAACGCAAGGACAAATTTTGTTCTACAGAAAGGAATATTCAACAGCACGAAACTAAAAAGACAATGTCAGTTGATGCATGGTAGCTAACGCAAGTGATGAATCAAGCAAATATATCATTTCAGCTAAAAATTGCGACGATGTCAGTGGATTGTGGCTGTTGAAATTGCCTTCGGCTGGATTGAGAACTTTTGCTTTCCCATTTGAACGGCCACTATTGAAAAAAGCTTTGTCGTTCTTGATTTGGATAAGCCGCTAATGCTCTGGTAGGTGCCGTTTGAATCGCAGTAGCACATCTGAAGACATCTGCAATAGACCATGGAAATCTAGATATTAACACCCATTCCTAGAATTCCATGAATAGACCTACAAGTTATGTTGGCGATGAAATTTACCATGGATATCAATCTGCAAGCATCAATACTTTAGATATGTGTTGTTGTGAGGGTATCAACTGAGTTATGTATCTGAAATGAAAGTTGATTTGTTGAAGATTAGGAATGATGACACATACAAGTCAATCAGACGGATTGTTAGGATTTTAATTTAACTCATATTACAAATGCAAGCAGGTGGGCGGATTAAGGTGCCAAGCCTCTGACTGAAGAAGTGATCTATCGATACCAAAATTGAGACGGTGAAAGATCTTACATTTAAGTACATGGAAATTGAGTTCCTTTCACTATGCCAACATATCATCTTTTGCTAATGAAGTGAATTTGAAATTTTACAGATGTAAGCAGGTGGCCGTTTGGGGGTCAGGCAGATGCTCTAACAGTCGTGACAATCTTGGACACAAAGAACAGTAACATTCAATTCAGCATTTATCACAGGTCACACCGTGATCCTAATCGCATCGAGATTCTAAGTGGATGGTTCAACTCCGCCTGCTTTATTCTCAAAGAAATTCAGGAAAATCGGTGTACATGTACAGCATAATACTAAAATATGATGCAATATGAAAAACACGATTCATCATCCAATAAGTTCATTCTTGCACAAAATTTGCCGACTGTAAAGACGAAATATGTGTATGGCCCGATAGGCCCCTACGCACACACTCTGCCCATGTGCTTAGAAAAACGTTGTCAATGCTTTCTTCATTTTTTTTGTAATTAGCAGCAATTATTTCAAATTAAGAATTAGACTGAAATTAATAACATAAATTAGGTGGCAAAAGTTAATGATTAAATACAATTTCAATTCAGCTGCTTCAAAATGCAGGTTTTAAATCATTGTAAATACTTATTATTGGTTAGAAGGAGGATTCAATTTGCTTAGTTTGAAAAGAAATCAATTAGTACTTTCTCTTTTCAAGCACTAATAAAAATATCAGAATCTGATTTTACATCGAAAATTAACGGTATTTACTTTAGATTTCAAATGTATAATTACTTGCTTTGGAAATTTTTATAGTGTTTTTTAAATTGAGAGTGAGAAAATGTTCATGTTCTTGCAAGTCATTAAGTTTTCTAAGAATCTGAGATGATTTTATTGTACTCAGGATACACTACAATGACTGATGTGGTGTGATTACATGAAGCAATATTTAATTCTAAACTTCAAATGTTTGTAATATCTACTTCATGCAGAATAGCTATACACAGAGTCAATAGTATGCGAATGAATATGACATCCGGTAATCAAAAAATTGTTTTTTTGCGGAATTGTTAATGCAACATTTAGAGTCATTTGTTTATTCATTTGACTCACATTTATAAAATGAGCTGAGCAAAAGACCGGAAGCATAATTCGCTGCCACCTTCTCAAATTTGTCGCACGAGAGACGTGTATTGTGTTATCATGTCGCATAGACTACATTTCTTGTACACTTAGATATTTACCTTCATTATTTACCATTAACTTCAAATAGCTTTCATTTTCTTTCAAATAGGCACATGATGAACATTTACTGAATCACACCACCGCACAATTTCAATGCAGCGATTCTTTGGTGTTTGTTCAACGATTACGACCATGTTCCCTCTTGCATTTTTAATGAACACCATATGGTTAAGTCATTAAGTTGAACGATGTCTTTCTACAGCGCCACGTCTGTTGTAAAAACAAGATGATCGCCTGAGTTTGACCCAGATTTCGTTAACGTAAATTCCCCGTTGGGCTACTTCCACGTTGATGAATGATGTTTATTTTCCGAGTTCGTCATGTAACGGTCTTCTTGAAATTTAGAAAATTCAGTCATAAACCCCGAGACTTTCCGGTGATTATAACAAAAGAAAATGCATTTTCCTCTTTCAAGAATCCCACAGTGGATATGCTTGGTATATTGGTAGTACATTATCTGAAGCTGGTGCACTAGAAATGTATCTGACCAGTTGGCAGTTTTATATCGACAGGTGGCTCTCAAGGGAGGTAAAACTCATACTACCGTATCTCTTCTGCTCGCATATGACCAAATTCAAATGTGTTTAAGCTTTTGGCGTGGTCTTAGATAAGACATGTTTTATAGTTTATCTGCTCTCGAGAGATAAGGAAGTTGTAGTTCACCTTGTATGTTATTCGATTCAAATGAAACTCGCATTAGCGTTACAAATGAATTTAACATCTTTGAACATGCAAAAGTTTTGTAGTCATGAAATTGAATGTGTCCGAGCTTTTTAAACGATCACTAAGAACATTCTCAAGATGCAAATAGACAAATTTATGATTAGATACTAATGCATAAAAATTTGCATGTATGATTGTAAAGTCAGCTTAATCTTTGAATTCATTCTGACAGTGTCGCAATTTCACTGATAAATCTGCAGAAAACAGATCACTTCCAGAAGCTTGAAGAAACATTGGTACGGGTCTGACAGCTTTAAAAATTAAAAATTTCCAGAGCATCATGATGCAGCCTATAGGAGACTTCCAAGGTGTTGTAGATACCGTGGACGAATTCGTGGAAGCCCCCTCTGATCCACTTACATGAGAGCCTGCTCCGATAGGTCCGCATAGTCTACTGTTACTTCAATTTCAATAATTGTCTCTCGAGCACAATTAGCCTTATGCCAATAATTATGAGGGGCAATCTACCGGTTATACATTTATTTTTCTTCATCATAGGTTTATGCACGGTTTAAATAATAGAAGTATGACATTGTGATGCTCATTTTCTTAAGTGGTTCCTTGCTTAAAACTATAAAATTGCACTTATGCTACAAGGAAAAGACACTAACACTGTTGATGTGAAGCATGTAAGAGACAACAATTTTCAAAAATACAGTCTTTATGAAGTTATACTTGTGAGAACCCAACCGCACGGTTGAACTGTTTAACTTAATGTGTGAAGAGAGGGAGAGTATGTGCGTGTGAGAGAGTGGTCGAAACGATTCAAAAAACATTTATATCTATTCAACTCACGCAAATATTGATTGTACAGGGTGTCCAATAATTTACTGACGGTTTTTAATATGCTATTACTTCTTTGTTTTAAGGAGTTATTGGCTGATACTACAGGAAACGACACCTCTTTTCTTGGAGATTTTATGTGAGGAAGAAAATTCAGGAAAGTTATCAGATATCGAACATAAAATTCAGGAAAGTTATCAGATATCGAACATAAGTTTATTTATAAAAAGTTATTTTTATGACTTTTTTTGAAAGTTTGCGATAAGTTACTGACGATTGTTAGAAGTTCTCAATAGATTTGGATTATGTACGGAAAGAGAATTTTAGAAAACATTCTTCTTCGCCATTGATAAGCATGTCCAGTGTTATTAACGGAAATTTACGTGTCAATTCAATTGTTATCGATGTCCGAATTCACTTTCTATGCCGACAGTGTCTGCTAGTCACAATGACAATCACTCATGAGCGCAGGTCAGATCGTTGTTAGAAAAACGTGAAGTGAACGAGCTCGACTGCCAATTTATTGTAAGTGCGGATAACACAAAAATCAAATGTCTCAAAGATTAAGTTTAGAACAACGAATAAAAGTTGTCGAGCTGTTTCTTGAATCGGGAAAGTCCGTGATAATGACCCAAAGGAAGTATTGTTCCCATTTTGGAGTAAGAGACCCACCTGCAGCAAACACGATTAAAGCAATTGTGAAACGTTTCCAAGAAACGATCAGTTCATGAATCGGAAAGAAGTGGGCGACTAACTTCCGTTCGAAATGAAGAGAACGTGGAGCGAGTAATGCGTAGTGTGCAGAGAGACCCAAACACCTCAATACGAAGAAGGTCACGAGAATTGGACATCAAGAAATCATCGCTTCAGAAAATTTTGACTGCCGATTTAAACCTTTTCCCGTACAAAATCCAAATCGCTCAAGAATTGAAACCTACGGATCATGAAACGCGGCTGGCCTTCTGTGCTGCTTTTTGGACTCAAAATGATCTTACTCACAAATTGATCATGTCTGATGAAGCCCATTTCAACTTGTCAGGATTCATCAATAAACAGAACTACAGGTTTTGGGGTACGCAACAACCTCAGCTGATGATCGAGAAGCCACTTCATCCGGAGCGTGCATCAGTATGGTGTGGATTGTCCTCACAAACAATTTACGGCCCATATTTCTTCGATGGTTCAATTGATGGAAACGCCTATAGACACATGCTTGTCGATTGGTTCTTCCCTCAAGTGGACAGTGATGAACTCTGGTTTCAACAGGATGGTGCGACTCCTCACACCGCTCGTGAAACTATGACCATTCTGCGTGAAAGATTTCCCAATCGATTGATTTCGCGATTCGGAACAATAACCTGGCCTGCTCGTTCACCAGACCTTTCTGCTCCAGACTTTTGGCTCTGGGGCTACTTTAAAGACCGTGTCTATACCCCAAACCCAATGAACATTCAGACGCTCAAGATGAATATTGAGCGTGAAATCGCGTTGATAACTCCACACATGCTTCTCACCGTAATGGAGAACTTCAAGACACGCATTGAACAATGCCATGTGAACGGTGGAGGACATTTGAAAGATGTTATATATCTATCATGTTTTCACTTTCTGATTATTCATTATGTCTCATAAAATCTCCAATGAAAGACGAGTCTTTTTCGGTAGTTTCAGCGAATAATTCATAAAACCAGATAACTTATAGCTTTTTAAAAACCGTCAGTAAATTATTGGCCACCCTGTACATGTTTGTCATGCAAGCCATATATAACTCTAATTAA
Organism: Prostheceraeus crozeri; assembly: GCA_907163375.1. Lineage (NCBI taxonomy): Eukaryota > Metazoa > Platyhelminthes > Polycladida > Euryleptidae > Prostheceraeus > Prostheceraeus crozeri. The sequence goes on along the minus strand of CAJQUW010012962.1, from coordinate 3,075 downwards.
TGTACATTGCATAATTTTGTACTTGCTGAAAACTTAATTCTCATCACCATGTTTTTCGAGTAAACATTTTTCATAATTTTCTGCAATGTATAAACTAATAGTATGTGCCATCCTATTCAGTTTCTCAATTATTTTGAAAGTAAACATTTTAAATTTTGAATTTGAGTTAGAGGGTTTGGAGGCGCTTTTTTTTATTGCAAGTTGTAGTTATATTAATGACACTCAATTAATGAAAAAATAATTCAATAATAAAAACAAAAACTATAAAAATATTTCCACAGAAATGTATCAATCATTCTCTCAATGGAACATATTGTTGACATTTTTATTTGCTGGATTTTGTTGATTTCTGCATGACTTTGACTGTACACTTTCCCAATATGAAGTGTCATATTCCAGGTGGCAAGCACATGTCATGAAAAATTGTCTAACTCGAGGCAAAGAAATTGGAAGTGGAAAGCTTTATTTGCTTTAGTTGATTGGGGTGATAGATGAGTGCCGCCTCGTCACATTTATTTATCTACAGTCTCCGCGATGCCAGATTCATGGTTAATCCTCATCCTTTATTCATAGAGTTGGACAAACGCTTTTCTCTTGACACATCCGATGAAATTAGAAACCTTTCTCTGGCAAAAGATCTTAGAGATAACAGACATTTCAGGAAATGAAATGAATTGATGAATATGGCAAAATTTAGAGTTGGGGTTGGGCCATCGTTTCCACTTTATCTCCTTCGAGTCTCTTGTCGAGAGTTGATCTGATTGTTAAACTCTTTGTCTTTGCTATGTGTCCTTAGCTAACAGCTCCCCTCTCTATATTCTCAACATTTACAAACACAATTCACTGAGAAAAAGCTTGGTTAGTTGAATATTCTGGTCAACTTCAATTCGATGTTCTCTTGTCACAAATGTGCATGCATCAACTCACATAGGCAATCAAAAATTGCCCGCTGGCTAAAATATCAGTTATTTTTGCTGCAATCAATTTACAATTGATAAATTTCGAAAATGATCGCTCACTTAATTAGCATTTATTAAACCTTACTGTAAACAAACTAATCGTTTTGGATTTATTGTAGGTAGGACTACATTGCAGATATATAGGAAAGTCTTAAGACCATCATTGTACAGAATTAGAATTTAAAATCAATTGATTTAGAAACACATTTAGACCTTAAAGTGGATAATTCAAATATATCAAATTCAGAAGATATTAATTTTAAAAAAGTAAAGTATATTTTATCGATAATTAATTATCATGTTATAAAATAGTAAAGACCATTCTTATTTATATATTCCGTCTACTTTTTGTTTTCTCCACTGCATCATGTTGCTTACATAGAAGTGCGAAAATTGAGATCGTTGTCAACATTTACAAGCAAGTACTTCATTATACTAGTAAATCCGACATTGTTAAAGCAACTTATTGAACATACATGTAATTGCTCAGTCTTTTACATGGCAGAATTTATTTCTAGTCGCAACTTCATCTGTTCGAGATCAGCTATCTATTAATGTCACTTGTTCTAGGTCAATAGTCAATTAATTTTGATCGGAGCAGACAATCAGCGAGTTGCAATTACTTGGCAACCGGAATCAATTAATTATAATTATTCAATGACCATTAGTCCTAGATATAGACGTTAATAACATCGCTACAGCACCAATTATTTGTAGCATGTATAATATAAATGTATGTATAACATTAATAATGCGATATTTTTTTATAAATTCACATTAAAAATAGCTTATTTTATTGTGTAGCAATGTAGCATCAGAAATCATTGCTCTAGAATACTCGAAGCAATTAATTTGTGATAGCTTGCATGGAATATTAAGAGTAGAAACATTACTATTAAAAGTTAACGCTGCTTACATCGAAATACGAAAAATCTAGCCTATACTAAATTATGATTCATAAAAAGGGTAATTGATCATATTTGTAAATTTTCTATTCAAAAGTTATTAAACTATTTTTCTTATTAAATTTCAGCCTTTTTCCTCACTTCACCCCTTAATTGCTTGCTGTGTTACGACATCAACATTCAATTAATTTTTACCTATTAATTTCCTATTTTTGCAAAATAATTTTTGATCATACATGCTCAATACCAAAATGTAATATGAACAGAGAAAGATAGTAAAGAAATTTTATATGATGATGAAATGTTGGCAGTTGAAAGAGGAAGTAGCTGTAACCTACATTTGTTTGAATTTCAACTTGTAAATATTTACTGCGACTGTTTGTTCGCTCCATTGTTCTTACGGAACGTTCTCATATAATGATTTTCCATTATAGATTCATTCATAGACCATTTTCATGCGCCAACTCGCTAACTTCTAGAGTCTTTACTTGGAACCCGAATGTCTGATTTTCGATCGTGTAAATTTTAAGATGAACTTTACTGATACTTCTACATTGCATGATAGAAATCGTAGAACTCAATTAATTTTCCTGACGAAAATATTTCATTATCACTGTTTTATCAACTTAAAACTATAATTATATTAATGATATAATGCAATCATTGTTGAGCTAGTCCACTTCTTGTAGGTGTCGGTTTAGTGATAAAGAAATGGCGATGACGTCGCTGTTTTCTTAATGTAGCAGTAGCCTTAAATGAAATAATTTAGATGGACTAATTAATGAAATTAAGACTATGCTAAATCTATTTTTTATTTAAATTATCAATTATTTATTAATATTATTAATTTAATTAATCTACTTATTTTCTAAATTTAGCATTATTTTTTATTGATTAATAGTAAGAAAGATAAGAAGTGATCAAATTTAAGAATAAAATAAAATATTAATTGATAAGATCATCAAAATCCAAAGAAAATGTCCATGACTCACGTGTTCCATTGAAAACATGCAATTTGCAAGTGATTGGCACGTGAAACAATTATGGACCACTTTCTGTAATAGATAGATTGATGTTTCTATATAATGGCATCTTTTACACTAGCTGCTCTCCTCATAATCAGAGCTTATCCTATGTGTCATGTTTACTAGTAGGCCTATAGTTACTAGTTTCGCGTTAAACTTCATGTTTAGTATGCATGTATTATTAAG
>CAJQUW010012960.1:0-83594 GCA_907163375.1 Prostheceraeus crozeri | reverse complement strand
AAGCATTACAAAAAAATATTCGATCTTGATTTTAATTGGAAACTTGACATACACCGGGATCATTCGATCAGAATAATCACAATTTCTAACTTTTATTTATCACAGCTTCAAGAAAAAATGAAATTTAGAAATAAAAACCGTTTTATAATTTTGGCTATGCAATGTAGTTTCTCGCAGATGTTGCAGTTCTTTCGAATTCTCAGTAGATATGGAGAAACATATAAGTATTACGAAATATTAGTGACACCGAAGTTTCCCGGAGCTACCAGTTTTACTGAAAATCCGTGCTAAACATTCATGACTAAAAAAAGCAATGTATAGGGGAGTGTCTATCGACACGTATAAAATCGTATCGGTAGCGTAATTTGATTATGTATGCCCTAGACTAAATTTTACTCTTGTCCGAGTTAAAAGGTTTTATTGCTGTATACACGATGGTTCGTTTAATGAAGATTCTAGTAACCTCTAAACAATTTTTGAATGATATTTTTCAGCTAAAAACTTATAGATTGAGTTCTTCTTAAACCAAACGTAGTTACTTACTTTTTCAGCTTCAACTTTTCTGCTTTTGACAGCGGCAAAAACCTTGAATTGAAATTTATGATGGAGTATTTCTCGTCATTAATTGATTTTTCATAAAGAAAACTGAAATAAATATTGGAATGATCTGTGGGGATGAGGCATCTAGATTCTGCAGGTGTTTTTTTTCGTCGCGATGTCGCCAGCATCATGGGGGAAACGAGTTGAGTTGCTCTCCACCATAAATTTTTTCTCCTCTTTTGATCCGAACATTTCAGCAGTTGAAAAAAATAGCACCGCTGCGTAGGAAGTCAATATCCTCAAAATGTTTAAGAGATTCTTTTATATTCCACCATTCACAAATCTCCCATAAACACCAGAGACAGTCAGCTTAATTTCAGTGTACCGTAGATGACGAAGGCAACGAAACTTTCCGTTGATTTAGTTTGAATGGGCGAATCTTTCATTAAAACAAATAAAAATTTTTTAATTTTCAGTTTTTTTTGTTTATGAATAAACCCATAGAGTATATTTATATAGGTACTCTATGGTTTAACTTATTGAGTAAGACTCATAGAAATTATATAGACTTGCCATAAAATTAAGCACCGAAGTGCTAAATAAATAAAAAGTGTTTGTTATTATATCACTGTGGGCATATAGTAAAAAAACCTTTAGCACATGTACTATCATGTTTGATGTTTGATAGCTGTTATCAACTTTGTCCATTTTAAGATGTGTTAGAAATACAAGCAGGGATACGGAATAATAAATTTCCCGGAATTGGGCACTGGTGGACACTACTATGCCCTGACGCCTTGATGGTGACCTGCAGAGCATGTCGAGAAACCAAAATAATCATAAAATAATACAATTCCAAACGCGGATATTAAGTTAGTATTAAGTTTATGATTTATTTCCATGGAAGAAGGGGCCTAACAATAAATATTTTGTTTCATTGTTGATGGGTGTTGAAGTAATGAGTGATTATTATTTTTTGTTTTAGTTCTCAACCTCTAACAAATATTTCAAGTTCCTGGATACCGAAATCAGCTGTTCACATGCTCACACAGCATCAACGCATGTTCGTGATAAAGTGATGTCCCTGTCTATTGCGTAGTTGCGTAGTTCATCATACAATCAAATGAAAAAATATAGAAGTTAATTGGTTAAAGGCTTAATAGAAATTCCTGAAAACGCGCACGCACTTAGCAGATGACAATAAGAGGTTCAAATGCTCGCTCCCGAATTCAGAGATTATTCTCAGTGACTGAAACCATATCTGTGGCGTCAAAATTATCCAACTTGTGAAAATTTAAGATCAATAGTACATTGACGAGAAGTGTCTGTAATTCGCAAAACTTTCGCATTTGAAAGAATCAAGTCTGCGACTATTGGAATGGAATGGTCAACATACGACGGATTTCCCTTTTCACGTTATACAAATTTATCTTGCTTTCCGCCCATATAATACATTCTACTGCTGTGCTAACTTTTCCAGCTGTTTTTCCCTTCTTAGTCAAATAAAGGCTTATAAAAAATTTTCTATTTCAAATGGGTGAAATTACAATTGAAACTTTTCTCTGTAAACAAATATTTCTTTTTGGATGGATTGCAGTACGGTGAACAAAAAGTCTTTTCGTCAATATCCGATCTTAACGTTTGAGAATAGGCTGTTTCTCTTTGATGACTTTCATTGCATCTTATATCATTCTCTCCAAAGACAATGGATATCTATCATATGCATTCTTTTAACAACGGATCACTGATCATCGATCTTTTTACCGTCCATCAAATATAAATTCAAAAACGCTGACAAAATTTTGACATAGAGATGTAAAATTGTGTTAGCACTTTTTCTTATTTGCTTAGGGCCTATAAGTCATTAATGAATTTTCACGAGAGATTATGCCTTTTTATAATATCTATTTTCAGTGATTTATCCATGAGTCACTGATCATTAACCTGATCATGAGTCATGTTTTAACCATTAAAGATACCTATTTGAAAATAACTAACTCATAGTTGTAAGAGTGTTTCAGCACTGCTTTTTGATTAATAAAACTTTCACGAGAAATCATGCCCTTTTTCAAAATATCTTTGTCACTGGAATTATCTTTGGTCACCGGAATTATCCAAGACTCATTGATAATGGATGATTTAACCATGGCAAATGTGATTGAAAAATTAATTCGAATAAAAACATACAAACTGTATTCAAAAAAGTTTATTCATACTTCTTAACCATGTTTCAAGAATTGTTAATCAATATATGTCACTGAATATTATTTTTCTTGCGAGTTTTTTAATTTTTTTATATAATAATTATCCAGATTTCATGGATCATGTATAATTATCCATGGACCGGCAACTAGGGCGTGCTGTATTATTACAATCGGAAACTGTTGAGCAATTAAAAAACTTGAAGAATAAGCCAAAAAAATATACCAAAAAAATATACCAAAAAAAAAAAAAAAAAAAAAAAGAATAAACCAAAATTTGCTTTGAATAATGAGACATTGAAAGAACTTGATTCAACAGTGGCTACTGCTCCAATGCTTCAGACGATGAAAATGCCAACAAATTGGTTTAAGTCGTAACCTGCTACATCCCCTCCCACACTCACTAAGCAAACAAGAGGAAGAACTCGACGTAGATCTACATCACCACTGAAACTAGTAAAAGGAAAACGTAAAACAGCTCCTCCCAGGAAATACATGTTCTCAGACTATTAATATGAAGCAGATGTGTTGCTTGCCATGTAATGAGCCGCCAGAGGTGAATGTCGTTGTCACTTGCACTTGCTGCGCCAGCTCTCATAATGAAACCCCTAAGCAATGTGAACACGATCGCAAAACCGCTAAAGCTAAATGCTGTAGTTGTTGTAAATGTAGAAAGGCAAGAAAACAAAAAGATGAGAAGGAGGAAAAAGAGTCAGTCGTCATCGACTGAACGTTTGAAGTCAATCTATTATGATGTAAAACATCCGGCAGGATTTGCATCTATCAAGAAATTATCAAAAGCGAGTGGTCTTCCACAATCACAAGTGAAACGATGGTTAAAGGGTCAGGCTACCTATACACTCCACAAACAAGCGTAAAAGAAGTACCGCACCCGCCATTATATTGTTCATGACATCGATGAACAGTGGCAAGCAGATTTGTTCGATGTCGCCTCCATTTCAAAACATAACTCGGACAATAATTTTATTTTAACCGTCATTGATATTTTCTCGCGTTATGCGTGGGCTCAACCTTTAAAAACTAAAGAAGGGAAAGGAGTAGCAAAAGCATTCCAAACAATTTTTCGAGAAGGTCGGATTCCAAAAAGAATTCAGAGTGATCAAGGAAAAGAGTTTGAAAATCAGCATGTGCGAAGATTATTTGAGAGGCATGACATTGAGTTGTTTAGTGTAAAGAGTGCTTATAAAGCTGCACTCGTTGAACGTTTTAATCGCACATTAAAAAATCGCTTGTGGCGACATTTTACTGCCAACTTGACACAAAATTGGACAAAGGTTCTACAAGATACACTCCATGCCTACAATCACTCTATCCATCGTTCTATTGGACTCAGACCAGTAGATGTAAATGCTGACAATGTAGATAAAGTGCGCGAATCATTCCAACGTAAACGCACTCATGTGAAAAGTGATGTGAAAATTGGTGATAAAGTTCGTATCTCAAAAGTGAAGAGTGTTTTTGCTAAAGGGTACCTTCCGAATTGGACAGAGGAGGTATTTACAGTATCAAGGATTAATCAAAAAGACTCTCCGACCACCTACAAGTTGAAAGATTACGATAATGAAGAAATTGAGGGTAGCTTTTACCGCGATGAGATTGAGGTAGTCACTGAAAGTGAAACATATTTGGTAGAGAAAATCATTCGATGTAAAAAACGGCAAGGTGAAGAATGGTGTCTTGTTAAATGGACTGGTTATCCTTCAAGTATGAACTCTTGGATGCGTCGTGCCGACATCTTTCATCTAAGTGATCGACAGTGATTCATGCAAAGTTGTAACTAACAATGTTTAGGGTTTGAGCTATGAATCCAACTGCCTCATTTTATTCACGACCCTCCTATGTAAGTGGCGGAGGACAAATTTACAATTGTTTCATAAAGTCGGAAAACATATCTTTACTCACTTCACCTGATTCGGGTGCGAGTGGAAAATCTACGGTTTTATGTTTAATATTATTTGGATAGATTAGATCTATCTCAAAATAATATCCCCAAGCACCTTCATCTGGAATTGCTAGTATGTTAGAAGGGTTGGAGAGATGCTGAATTTCACTATCATCTAACCAGCTAAACTCAGAGTGAGGGAGTGGTTTGGATAGTGAACTACCATATAAATTATTTTGATCATAATACTTAAGATGGGTATGATCATTACCTACTGTTTCAGATTTTAACCTATGTTTATTTACAAATGTGAGACCACCGCGAATTCCTCGCTCAAATAAATTATACATCTCTGGATCTTGTAAGAGATGAATGGTCTCACCAGTCATTTTAAAAGCAGACTTAAATGACATGACTGGCAGACTGACAAAGTGGACGGGATCTAACTTATCTTCTTCTAATGCCACTCGTCGAAACTCCTGAAATACATCAGCCAGCAAAAATACATCTAACTTAAGGTAGGCAATCATATATTCACCAAACGTATGGCAGTCAAATTTTATCCATGCATCTTGTGCATGATCATAATCTTCGGTCTTACATTCTGCACCGCTCAAATCATTTTTAAATTTATCTATGGGCGGAAGAGAAGTCTCGCCGAGTTTACTAATTGCATCAAAATATGCATATGGAAAGACTCCTTTCCATGTGATGACTTCATCGGTTAGATTTGGTTATTGTTTCTTAAGATTTTGTGTTAGTGGAAGAGACTTTAGATTTTGTACGAGAGGGGCCAGTGATGCAGTCATAAATTGGTAGGAATCTAAAAATTTTATATCAAAATAGACCGTCTTATTTTCTTTAGTTTTATCGACAGGCACTTTTGCTGTCATGGCCATAAACTTCTCTCTCGTTTGTGCTATTACATCAAGCTTCCACTCTTTCATTTGACCTAAACCTCCTTTTATTATCATATGGCTGTCGTAGCCCTTGAAATTATGGAAAATGACGGGTAATGTACGCCGTTTCATCCTAAGTGAAAAATTGCATTTTGAACATAGTGCGTTTCTAAATTTACCAGTGATGTGATCATGGTCGCGCACTTTCTTAATCTTATCATCATCAAATGTTTTCCTACATTTGGGGCAAACGTTGCAACTATCAAATTTTGCTTGATCATCTGCTGTCATATGCAATGATCTGCGATAGAGTTCACCATCATACTTTTGTTGAAATTTTACAGCCTGTTCGAGGAATTGTAGGAATTGGTAAATACAATCCTCACCTTGCCAGACGTACATTTTATTTTGTCTACTCCTAAAGTGATCATGCCATACTTCATAGCAGGAAATGGCTGCTGGTCGATGGATGTTATCATCGATATAACATTCGATGTCAGCATAGATGACACGAAGAGGACTTAGTTCATCGCCATTCTCTCTATATGAAAACTCCTTATCTTTGGGCATGCGTTCCATTTGCAGTTTACCTCGCTTACACCACTCATAATGAGTTTCAAATTTAGTTTTCCTCCTAAAGTGGCGAATACATCTGTCGCAGTAATATAACTCTCTACTAGAGTTTTCTAAGTGGTGGTATAAGCGAGAGATTTTGGGAATACCGCAGTAGTGCCATTCCTCACTATCATCCTGTTTTACTAATAACAGGTTTACTGTACGTTCATAACAACTCGAACGCGAGTTGTAGCGCACACCCTTCAATCCTTTTTCCCAAACATGGAGAACTATTTTAATGTTGTTCAATTTTTCAAATTTTTCTATATCTTTAATTTTCATATCGTCACTATTACAGTCATCGAAGTTTAATTCATTCTCCCACTGCCTATAGTTATATGTGAGATTTCGATTCGCATTGATGTCATTATAAATGGAGAATGGAGAGGACAGCATATTTAAAACATTGCGATTCGCAATCGACATTAATGACTGCTGTTTTGTTTTTTAAAATTTTTGGAAGTTTAAAGGAGTCTCGACCACTATGATTTCCTAATAAACTGATTTTAAATAAGGCGGACTCAATGCCGTCAAAAATGAGACCGCTATCGCGCTCGTTAAATTTATCAATATTTAATTTTAATCCTTGGATGTGAAAATTTATCCAAGACTCATAGTCTACAACCTCGGTTGCAGGAGAGGAGGGTATGTGAAACTCCAACCTCTCTATTATTTGTCCAGTATGGTGGTCGATTTTTACATATTTTATTTTAAGATAGATGAGCGCCTTCATTCTAAAATTGTCTAAATTTTTGAAGAGCGCTTCTATCAATGATGAATTTTGATGAAACCATTCCTCAAAGTTAGCAATGGTTTCTGAGGAGTCCATCTGGTAGTTCCTCACTAAATTATTTATGGACACTTCAGTGAGTTGGATAGAGGAGGTGCTGTTAGTATAACTATCGTCACTGTGTGTATGTCGAAGTCTATGTGAAGATAGTTCAAAATGTGACTCAAAAGACTGAATGCATAAATCGCAAGAAAAGGAGACATCGTTAACAGAATCATCCCTACCTTCGGAGATTGATGCTGACTTAGGTCGACAAACACCTCGCTTGATGTGTCGGGTGAGATCCCATTTCCTCGTGAAGATGTGCCCACAGTCAGCACATTCCCACTCGTTGCCATGTCGCGACAGTTCTGAGGTGGAACTCACATCGCCTGAAAGAGAAATCATTCTATCATCTCTGTTCAAGCCTCAGTGTATTGTTACAACCTACCTTGACTCAATAACTCTAAACTTTCCTCGAGAAGGGAGGGCGTTGGTGATGAAGTTGATGCCTGAAATTGAGGAAGATGCTATTAGCCACACGTTTGAGGGAGATGAGAGAGGAAATCTTCAACTTACCATTTCAACGAAATCAAGTTTAAGGTTGATACTTCAACAAGAAAGAGACTTCATTCAAATTTGGAATTCACTTGTACGCCTCAAATATAGAATTCGCTAGAGAATACTTCACTTATACGTCTCAAAGACAGAGTAAAATGATACGAATGTCACTTTGCATATATACTTTCATATTCATCATTCATTGGCTGTTCATTCTGATTGGTTGCTTGTTGATACTTAAGAATTAGAAAACATTTCAAAGTCATTATTCACAGTCAACATGACAAGCCCTCCGACAACACCAAATACAAAATTCTCTTCTCCATGCTCAACACCAAAGGCGCTCGTTGCACCAAACGCTCCAACGAAGGGGAAGGTAGAGAAGGTGTACCGACTGGACAATATCAGAAAGTTATCATTACCAGCGGATGAGGAAGAGGAGAGTGTATGTGAGAAGGAGTGTCCCGACTTAACAGACGTGAGGTGGAAGTATCTCCAGTACGATACTGACGATGTGATGGAGATCACCAGCACGAAATTCCTCCACCAATTATGGGAGTGGTACACCCCTAACTCCCAGCCACGAACTATGGCAGAGTGGGAATATATTGACAAAGTGAGGCTCTCAGTGGAAGAACGATTAAAGCAACTGAACTGTTTTTGTTATCTATGTGAAGTCAGACTCTGGGACGATATTGACGATGAAGACCTTTTGAAATACATGCCATAATAAATTTTTATTTCGTATTATCTTTGCTTTCATACTGACCTACTTGAATGGGTTTTCAGTGGATGATTTAATCATGTATACTTTTTCATTTGGAAATAGTAGCACGCTTAGTCTAACTTGTAAATCTTATAACATTTCATATGGGCGATGATGGTAGATGAAATAGTGTTAAATAAAATTAAGATAGCTTACATGATACAGGGATAGCAATCGACTGCGATCCATGTGTAAAGAGCTTGTTAGACTACGGAAGAGAGAAGTGTGTTATGTTGCGTGTGGCGCGTGAGTGTCCTCCCATTTCATTCCATTCATCAATTCATCTCATTGATAGAGACAGGTAGAACTCATGGTTCTCATAACGTATGCAATGGAAAGTTTTAGGCAACCTTCGACAGTTGGCTAAATGTCGCCCTGGCGCGAATGCATACTACGTTGAGACAGAGGCAATCACTTGCAAACATGACGCAGAGAGGTTTAACAAGATTGACCATTGCCGAATGTCCCTTGCGGTATACATAGCTACGGGTTTCACCGCCGCCCTTTACAGGAACGCCCGTCGAAAGGAAGTATTACACCGAACTTCATTTGCAACGTTCAAGTTGACTGATACCAGATTCAACTTAATGATAGTATTCGCCAGTCCGAAGACTGCCCAGGGCAAACCGCGTGGAGGTTCTATCATGTCTTGCCCCATGGTGGCCCTTAAGAGAGCCGTTGGTTCGTTCTCGTCGTATCTGAAAATAGAAGGAAAAATAGATGAAAATATATTCAAGTGATAGAGATGATATTAACTTACCATAAGAGAAATTTAGCCGGTTCGCGACCCCTTCGATGGTGATGGTTGAGGTAAGTATTTGGCCGGCAGTTTCCGCTTCCGGTGGCGCAGCTCCTTTATTTCGCCATCATGCTTGATGGAGACATGGAGACAGCGCATCTCCGCCATTGCTCCCTCGTAGCACTCGAATGTGGCATCCAAGTCCTCACTCTCAAGGATGACGCTGTCGACGATTCTGCTCTTGATGATGGGAATGTGGAGCGTTGTTCGTCTCTCTTCTTTCTTCTGACTCTCAGTCAGGCTAGCCTTTAGTTGCTCGATTTTTAAATTTGACACCTCTTCCTGAGCTTTTAGTGATTTTATGTACGTCGCCTGCTCTTCAACTCGTTTTTCGCTGGCAAGCGCCCTTTGTCGGAAAGGTTCTAAGTTAATTACTTGGGTCTTGAGGGCCCGAATCTCGGCTACCTGACCCTTCAGGTGGAAATTGTCATCCTTAAGGGCCGAACATTCGTTTTTGTAACGAGTGAGCTCATCTTTTAATTTCGTGAGTGCATATTCCTGGCTCACTTTTGCGATCTGCTCATCCTTATTCCAGCTGTTCATCTGCTGCTTAATCCCCTTCTTTACTGGGGAAGGTGCGATCACTTTCTTTTTCGGGGAAGACTGATTTGTCGGTTTTCCTATCTCTTCCGTGTTTTTAGTGATGACGACCTCCTCAGAATCGGAGTCATCTGAGCAGTCCAAATCGCTTAGTGGGGCCTTCTCTTCTGCTGTCGATGAGGTAGTGACCGAAGCAACAGGTTCCAAAATTGTTGCAATAGCCTCTTGTAGTGATGCGTCTAGATCGACTGTTTCTTCGTTGAAGAAGGGCGCGATCACTTTGCCGATGTCTGATGTTATATAATTGTTAGCCTTTTTGAGCGGACATTAGGCGTGGGCGATGTAAAATTCCTCATGCTCCTTGCCTTTCAAAAATTTCAGGCAATGTGTACAGCCGGAAATAACGGCTCTTTCCTCGTGGAAGTGAGGTGTATTCTTGTACTTATTAATGTGACGTTTGAATTCGCCATCCCTCTTTATTTCTCCGCAAGAGCACTTTTTAAATAAAAATTTTGAGTTGCCTCCCATTTTGTAACTTATGTATCTGTAAAGGAAGGATGAAATAGAATTACTAACAGGCGACATTGGCAGTCATTCTTATAATCATACAGCTAAATTGTGAGATTGGTGGAAAGTGTTGAACCTTTTCCGAGTGTCTATCTCCGCTTCTAGTGCTCCGATTGAGCTGGAAATACACCATTTCCATGTAGAATTTGACGCTGAATCCGAATCTGGCCTCCGTTTTCCCATCCGATGCTTCGTTTTGGCTATACAGTAGGCAGCCATCGCAAAAAATCTAACTCGTTTTTTCGAAAAATGTTGAAAATTTTTTCTCGCTGATTGCCTTGAAACTCACCATACAGATAGGGAATTTCACGCTGATTCCAAATCTGAAATCCGTTTTCCCATCCGATGCTTCGTTTTGAAGCTACAGCCCAAAACGTCCCAAATTCTAACTCTGTCGTTTTTCGCCAATGTCCCAAAATCTTAAATGGCGTCTCACATCTAAACGAAGACAGATAGGAACAAGCCGATTCTTTCAGTGAATTTGTCTCACTCTTAGCTTTCAAACGAGCTATTGCACGACAAAATCCGTCCACTGGAAGCCAAAATCGAAGCGAGCTGTCCAGAGGGGGGGGGGACGTCAGCGAAAATTTTTTCTCTCCGATGGCGTTCAAATTCACCATACCGATGCAGAATTTTACGCTGAATCCGAATCTGGCAGCCATTTCACCATCCACGACAACCTAGACGGTCGCCCACGTCAACCTAGACGGTCGCCCACGTCAACCTAGACGGTCGCCCACGTCAACCTAGACGGTCGCCCACGTCAACCTAGACGGTCGCCCACGTCAACCAGGCGGTCGGACCAACTCACCCGAGTCTCACACTCTGTCGTTGCAGAGGGGGGGGGAGTCAGCGAACAGTTTGTGAACGTGGACCCACCTGGCCGGCACACCACGACAGACTACAACCTATGTCGTTCCAGAGGGGGGGGGAGTCAGCGAACAGTTTGTGAACGTGGACCCACCTGGCCGGCACACCACGACAGACTACAACCTCTGTCGTTCCAGACAGGGGGGGGAGTCAGCGATGGCGGCCATCATGCGCTATCTGGTGTTTGTCACTTCCTTACTACTCTCACATAATTATGTAATTAGAAGTAGAAATCTTGTAGGCTGAAAATTACTGTGATTTCGCCAAGCCAGGCAAATTCAGTAAATGAAATTCTTGCTTCGTGTTTTTCATTGCTTGCGCTTCTTATTTCGACTGATTCTGCTAATAGTCTTGTAATTGCATCGCTGTTGTACACTTTTATAATATACTTTTGAATTTCGTTATTTTGCTTTCATGTCTCTCCTTACGATGTTTCCACAAAACTGAGTTATTATTTATCTCCTGTAATTGCTGCACATGCTTTTTCCATCTAATCTTGCCATTGCTTGAAGTCTCACCAATGTATGCTAAGTCGCATTCTTCACATTTGATTTCATGAGTAACTTCACTTTTGTTACAAGGATCCTTACCTCGTGATTGGCATTCAGTACAGCATCGATCTTTACATTTTTGACTATTCAATGAATCTGATTTTTGCAATCTTCTTTTTAAAGGAGTACCAGCTTTTTCCATAACTTATATTTTCAATTTTCTTTTACGTATTTCACATTTCATGATTTTTCTTAATTCGGAATTAGGTGATGATAGCACAAATAATACTGAATCAACGTTCACTTTCGTTCCCTTTTCTGAACTACTTTGACTTTTTATTTTCTTTGTTCTTCATTCCTTCATGTTTTCTCCAGCTTCTTGGTATATACATTGGTTTATACAATCAGCATTAAAAGCATAAGACGACATTGTAAAGAAAGACGAATTAGGTAGGTAGTCAAACAATGTATTGATTGATTGATTGATACGTTGATTCATTATTATTTGTGCTATCATCACTTAATTCCGAGTTAAGAAAAATCATGGAATGTGAAATATGCAAAAGAAAAGTGAAAATATAAGTTATGGAAAAAGCTGGTACATGTACTACGTTAAAAAGAAGATTGCAAAAATCAGATTCATTGAAAAGTCAAAAATGTAAAGATTGATGATATACTATATGCCAATCACGAGGTAAGGGTCCTTGTAACAAAAGGGAAGTGACTTATGAAATCAAATGTGAAGCATGTGAATACGTTGAATCTGTCGCACCTTAACCTGCAACAAATGGGGAAGTGCAAAAAACAGTGAAAGGAAGTTCGATCACAAATAAGCCAAATAAGTGCCATACCGAAAAACCTGATTCAACAACATGAAACATCCGATAACTGTTCATATCCGGGAAACCAGGGGGTGGTGTCAATTGTGACGGCCGAAGCCTACCACACACATTTACAATAAACAAAAGCGTGGAGAATAAGAATGAACTATTAATAAAACACAAATAAATTCAATGACCAGTAAAATAAAATAAAATTCCAGAGCCTGATAGTTAGCCGGAGTACGGTCACAAACCGCCGACAATAAACCTTTCCGACAAGGTAGAACCCAAAGAAGCATGAGCTTCAGACGACAGCCTTATTGCAACTCCGTTTTCACCGTTTTACCGCTTTGAGGCCGCAAGTTGTATACGAAGGGTATTGCTGAAGGGCCTGTAACTGCACAAAAGAGATTGTGATATGACTCAATCTGTGACTAAATATAAAACTTTCGTGTGGATTTGCTTCTGGTTAAGTTACAAACTGAATATCAATAACATGGTCAACTAAAGAACGACAAAGTTCACAACCTCGATGTTGCTGAGCG
Source organism: Prostheceraeus crozeri (assembly GCA_907163375.1). NCBI lineage: Eukaryota > Metazoa > Platyhelminthes > Polycladida > Euryleptidae > Prostheceraeus > Prostheceraeus crozeri. The sequence goes on along the minus strand of CAJQUW010012960.1, from coordinate 70,707 downwards.
AAATCTGATTGCAGTAAATAATGGAATGTGCACTAACAAAAGAACTAGCTGTTGAATTTTTTAATTGAATATGCGGAGGTGGGCGCGCTCCTGGAAAATGTTTTGCTCTCCGCGCTCCGGTTTGACTGGCCTAGGTGCGCTCCACGCTCCGATTTGGGAGAATTTAGGGTTGCGCTCTGGGCTATACTCATAAATGAATTTATAAATGACTCTTATAAGTGAATGACTCTCTTAGTGAATATAACGGAGAAATTGTTGTCGCCAAACACAAGGTGATTCGTTCTATGATATCAAATGTCTTGAGCAATCCATGATCTCATCGGATCATTAATCAAGTGACAATATCTGATCAAGTATGAGTCCACGTTAGTTCGACCCGGCATCATGCAATCTGCATGTATAATCTGTTGATTGCATTGTTTGTATGATTAATCACAAATAGTAGAGAAGGACGGGTGAGTTAGAAGAATCTTGAAAGATGCCATAGAAACAGCTTCATAAAGCAAAACCGTTCTTTACCGCTTTCTCTCTTATCTCATCACTTCCCCTCTACTTTACTTCCATATATCTCCTCTCGGCTGAAGGTCCTCTGCTGTACCGATAGCCATACTCGTGTTTCTTCTTTTTCCTGCCCTTCTTCGCGCTAACAGAGCCCCTGTGGTCTACAGCACGCACACTCGATCCGGCACTGTGCCATCAAGGCATCCCCTCTCTTTGTACGAGTACCTGCTGATCACTCATGCATTTGTTAAGTGACTTCTTTTATCACAATGGTAGACTGATTACACTAGCTGCTGTCCAATATCATTTGACAATTGACAATTTGACATTGGCCAATTGACAGAGTCGCGTAAGTGGCTCGTAGCTCAGTTGGTTAGAGCACAGGTCTAGTTAACCTTGGCCGTAGGTTCGAATCCTACCAGCCGCACATCTTTTGCATGGCAATTTGATCTATTGTTTATTTAATTTCATTGTTGTTAATTTATCATTCCAGTGACGTTTGATAACTAATGTATTGCCCTGCTTTTTTAGGTCAATAGATGATATAAATAATTCTTGTATGTACTATATCAGGTCATTCTTTTCACATTTTCTTGATGTCAGAGGTGCGACGTTTATGAAAAAGTTAACCTATCAGCTGAGACGCTTATTAGAAGGCGGCGCTTAATAGGAGGCGTCGCTTATTAGAGAAAATACGGTTATCTTGAAATAATGTCCTCCTAATCTGATGCTTCATTGTTCTTCATTTTAGCAAAAATACTTGTACCTTCTTAACATTACTGTGACGATAACTCAAAAACATGCTGAAAAAACATTGGAAAGAATAGCGCAACTCACATGTCGATGAAACAAGAGCTATTCGACCTCCAGTCATTCACGTAGGTGACTTTCACTTCATGATAAGAGAAAGAGTTCGAGTGATGGATGGCATACCGGTACATGATCAATATTCGTGACGTTTCAGAAGTTGCACAGGGCTTGTTCATCCCTTTCACACTAAAATTTCTATACAACCAAAACTTCCGCTTCGCTGATAAATCAAAAACATCAGTAACTTCCTAACGCTACACTCGAATGTGGCATGTTAAATCGGGTCGAAACTTGACTTAATAGTCGATATGACACTATCCAAGTTCCTAACCTGATAATCCGGGTCATCATGATGTCACGAGATTCTAAATGACATTGGTCACAACATTCGCTAACCTAGCAGTACTAATCCGGGTCATAACCAACATCATCTCAAAGGTGGAGCTAGAAAGACTTATACTGTTTAAAGCCCATGACACACGATCCAACATGTTGACCAACAAGTTGGATGGTTTGTTAGTTTGGCTGTTGGATGCCTATGACACACGATCCAACAGGTTGGATAGTTGATAACTAAAAATAGATTCATTCTATTGATTGATAATCAAATATGTGTGTCTACCACTAGGCAGCAATGTATGTATGACATTTTGTAATTAGCAATGGCTCCGGTGCATTCAAAACTTTTGTGGGCGTCGATCGCTGTGATTTGTTTAAAGAAGAAGGAGAAGAAGAGACGAATATGGACCAAGGAATGGTTGATGAAGCGATCAACGAAGTCGCATATGAATTTGGTACGTGAATTAAGATTAGATGGCTACGAAACTGATTTTCAGAATTTTATGCGTATGAGCCCTGATCTTTTTGATGACCTGTTGAAGCTTGTAGCTCCTACGATTGCAAGGCAATCCACAAACATGAGAGACCCTATTCCTGCGAAAGATCGTTTGGTAGCAACCTTACGCTTTTTGGCTACTGGTCGGTCATATACAGATATGCAGTACTCAGCGAGGATATCCAGGACTGCCCTGAGTGATATCATACCAGAAACATGTCAGGTAATATATGACGAATTGAAGGATGACTATTTGAAGGTAAGAATTTCATTCTACTTAAAATTCAAAGCCTATGTTTTTGTAAACTATACATCTGTAAAGTATAGGCGTACGTAGCCTACCTTGATAATATGTGTAGGCCTTTGTTTTCTTTGTATTAGGGCTGCGCGCGGTGCACCGTTTCTTTTCCTTGCACTGCTGTTCTTGGTGATGCACAGAGATATATGATTAATTACTCTAACACCTGAGTATTTGGAATGATTTTGGAATTGACCATCAACATAAGGTTTCTCTTTCACATATCTCGTCAATGGACATACAAGTTAAGTATTTATAAGTATATTAATTAGAAGTTAAACAAACGAATTCCTTATATTCAGTTCATCATAATTTTTATATAACCTATCAAGTGCAGCCTATCAATCTAATTCTGTTTAGCGAAATTTGAAATACTTTTTCATTTCTTAACTTAAAGTTAACTTTCTTTCAGCCTTAACTTAAATCAGTCAATGGAATGTATCAGTGTACTGATACATATTGATTTTCATATTTTTTTAATGTTTAAAGTAAGTGTAATCTGACCCTTAATTAACATGATCAGTGAAATCAGTTATCTGAAAACATTTGTTAGCAAAGTCAGCATGACTGGAAAAATCTGTGTTAACATTGAAAAGTACTCAAAGTGAAAAACAAATTTACTAATCAAAACTAACAAAAAATCAATATATCAAAATATCAATTAAAACTTTGTTCCTCAGTCACTTCAGGACATTCTAACATTGCCACGAAACTGTCCTTTCTGCTGATGTACGATTTCTCGTGCAATTCTCCTGCCCGGGCCTTGAAAATTGCTTCGATTATCAGTCTTTCACACTGTTCGTGTTGATAAGTATCAGTTATGGATCGCATTTTTGATGCCACGTATTCACCAAAGGTAGATTCATTATCATTAATGGTGGTTGACCGCAATTGTTTATCAGCTAATATCAATAATTCATCTAAAGGTTTTCTTTTCCTTGTGCGATTTCTTCCGGTAGGTGGCGAAGACGTTCTTGCTTCTGAGTTCATTGACAATTCAGCTACTTCCAAATTCTCGTTTTCTTCGTCCTCGTCTTGTATGGAAACAATCTGAAAATATAATAGTTCTGATATAATACATTGTAAAGGGTATATTAGGTGCATTTGTACGACTGTACGTACACTTTTACATAAATATATATTTGTGCGCATTTGTTTTTACTAATGCCTACTTGGCATTTTACTAACCTACTTGGGTTCCAGTAAAATAAGCATAAGTAAATAAAGCAAATTCAACAATGAAATTATCCGAATAATCCTGAAACCTAAAATGTACAAGCTTGAATACAAGCTCTTATTGAGTAAAAAAGAAAACAATGATGATGTGCTACTGATATGTGACAGTTCCTAAAAGTGAATAAATACGGTATAATATTGGTATGAAGTGAGTAAATGTAGTAAATGTTTTAAATGTAATTATAAAGTAATGCCGTTATCAAAAGAAAGTTATGAAACAATAAATCGATTATGCTTGATATACTCATTTGCTAATTGCATCAAAATAATTTTTGTGTCATAAAAAATCTACGTGACAGAATTACACAAACTCAATCTGACGTAGTTTCACGACATAGCAATGCTATAAAGAAGTATTCCGAATACAACTTATACGACACCAAGTCTTGTCCTTCCTAAATGTCCCTATCTTCCTTTTAGACTCCAATGACAAAAGAGGAATGGATATCAGTAGCTGATGAATTTTCTGATCGGTGGAATTTCCCACACTGCTTGGGAGCGTTAGACGGAAAGCACGTGCTAATTACACCACCTCCTAATTGCGGCTCATATTATTATAATTACAAATCTTCAAACAGCATTGTACTGATGGCTGTCGCAAATGCGAATTATGAATTCATATACGTTGATGTAGGTACAAATGGTAGAGTGTCAGACGGTGGTGTCTACGCTAAATCCACCTTCAAAAATGCGTTGATCAAAGGCGACTTAAACATTCCTCTACCATCTCCTATCGTCGAAGGTAGCAAGGAGTGTTTTCCCTTTGTATTTGTTGCTGATGACGCTTTCGCTTTGGGACCGAATTTATTAAAGCCTTACAGCAATCAAGGTTCATCTGAAAAGCAGCAAAAACGTATTGTCGAAAGTCAACGTATTTTCAATTACAGACTATCGCGAGCGAGGCGAATAATTGAGAATACTTTTGGTATTCTTGTGTCAAGATTTAGAATCTTCAAGTCACCTATCTGTCTCGATCCTAAGAAAGTCGAAATTATCGTTCTTTGTTGTTGTGTGCTACATAATTTTTTGAGGCGAAAAGTCAAAAAGTATATGACCTCTGAAATGATCGATCATGAAAACACTGACACGCATGAATTCTGCGAAGGTTCGTGGCGTTCAGTCACAGCTCAGGGTGTTCAATCTTTGGTTCATTCGAAATCGAAAAATCCTACTGTTCATGCAAAGAATATCCGAGAACAGTATCGGAACTATTTCAATGGAACAGGTAAAGTGGCTTGGCAAAATGAAGCGATTCAATAATTATTTTTTCCATTGATAAATATGGACTGCATACGTGTTCTGGTATACTCCCGTGTGTTTTCTTTTTGTTGAGTACCGGCATATTATTTGTATAAACAACACGATTAATAATAAATCCTAAAACGCATCTTTTTCAGTTTTTGGTATTTTACCCATACAAAAGTTTTAGAAAAATCGCATATTTTTATTTAGCCTACGGTAAGAATGAAGTTAAAATCTACTTTTATATCTTTTGTACAATTAACGTATATATACATGTATACCACGATGTGTATCAGATATTCTACAATTTTCCACACATTATAAATTAAAAGTTTCTTGTTTTTTAATTATCTACGGTTGAAATGAATGAACAATACTGATGAATTTATCATCGACTATATTGCCAGACCCTTGTGACACATCGCTGTCCATCCAATAAATGACGGGAATGGCACCTCTTATCCTAATAACCTTTGTATCATTACGCTCATAAGTTTGACCAGTTCCTATCACACATACTCATTGACAACGTAATTCATTCGTCTCTGTGATGAAATGTATGTGAAAGAAGATGTGACACGGTTTTTACGGTAACAATGACCAAGTCAATGTCCAAATAGTCTGCTAATTATGTACAGCCATTTTATGAGACAAGATAGGTTGAAAATGTGGGGAACACTGCAGAAGAGTCCGAGTATCTAGTACAAAGGGGTTAGAATGCATACAAATAAGCTACATGTATTCGGTAAGCTTACCTCTGATTCTGTGATGTCGAGAGTTGACTTGCTACTTCGAGGGGTTTCTGAATTCTTGATAAACATCATCTTCTCGTAAAACCACAAGCTCGGGGTATAAATGTCAGTGCATCCGGCACCAGACTTCTTTGAGTCTTCGACCTTCTTGTATTCCCGTCGGAATGATGTCCGCAAACAATCAATCTTCTTTTTAACATCCTCGACTTTCAAATTTGACAGACTTTTGTCGTATTCCTTTAAAAAACTCAATAACTTATCGTACGCGATTTATCGTTTTAATTTATTCATATATTCGGAACTCTTTACTGACCACAAACATGGCAGACTCTCATACTGTGACAGAAATGCTTCGGTTGTCGCACGAGACCAAGACATATCGATGCACATTTAATGGATTCTGAGTCGTTCAGATTCGTCATGTGAAATTCCCTTAATTTTCTGCAAAGCGTAGTCATGGTATCGAATGGCGTTACCATCCGTGCGCGACCGCGCAGCCAATCACTGCGCCATGTTGGTTGGTTTGTTTGATAGAATATTCAACTCATTTAATGTCGTGATTTCCGTCCATCCAACATGTTGGCCAACCTGTTGGATCGTGTGTCATAGGTATCCAACAGCCAAACCAACAAACCATCCAACATGTTGGCCAACATATTGGATCGTGTGTCATGGGCTTTAGATCTACCCTCAGAAAATAGCTTTATGATAGTTTGTAGACAACAGAAGAAGAATATGACAAGTAATAGTCTATTCATTTAATGTGTTTTTCATGACCCACGAATGAGCAAATTATAACAGTACATGCCATTGTTGAATACAAACAGGCGATATTGAATGTTTTCAAATATCATTGCTAAATTCATGAAAGACACGTTTTCTGCATGTTGTCTGACAACCGAAAGAATTAATACTCTTCACAAAGAAAATCAGAGTTTTCTAGTTTTGAAATGGTAGTTAGCAGCAAGTTTTGTGACCATATTACATGTAATTCAACAGCTAAAGGCACATTACCAGATTCAGTTATGCTATCTTCCAAGTATAAAGCAGCCATGATGTCTTGATGACTGAGATGAAATTCAAATCTCTTTTTAACGTCACACCACTGTAAAACGGTAACCGTTAGCAGCTCGAGGTTTGCGAAAATTCATCAATTAGATGTCGAAGGCAAGTAGGTATTCCGATTTTCATCAATGCGCTTATTTGCTTGGGAATATGACAATCGTCGTATCTGTGAATCTGGGAATAGGCCACGTGTACAATTGGATAAAAAATATAAAAATTTACAAATTATGCACATTTTTACATAATTCAGGAGTGTATACAATCTTGGTGGTGCTGCATGTGGTCCTGGATCACATAAAACTTGCGACCGGTGATGCTCATAATGCTTGACTAGAAATTATTTATGTTTTCCAACACATTGAGCCGTTATGTGAAATGCTTCTAGTTTGCTTACGTTCTCAACTTTGTAGGATATTATAGATTGAATGGATGCTTGAAATAGCTTCATCTCAGCGGTTTCCCCCAAAGCTACATGTTGACAGTGTTATGAGCAAAAAAAGTGTTCATGTAATACTGTTCAGATGGATTGAAGAAAAAAGGACCGCGAACCTCCGTACTTTTATTCCGCTGTCAGAGTGTGCCTAAAAGAAATGATAAGCAAGTATGATTAATTTTGATTCCTTTGTCTTCTTTGGATGAATGATCGATGCAAGAAATTTATTCAACTGAGCGCACGGTCAAAGATCACTCCTGCCACTACAACTCTCTATATTCTCCCCTAAGTTTATTTTTGGATAAAATTTTTCTGAAAAATAAAATTGAAATGAAACTATACATAAAATTCAGAGAGAAATGAGTGTGCTGGAGGAAATCCAAGAAAATATGGAAAGTCGTATCCCTGAATGCTATAGCTGAATGCTACTTAGTGCGACCACTGAGTAAAAGAAAACTTGTCACCAGTTTGCACTTACTTGAATTTATGTATTTTGAAACAATAAATATCCATGCGAACATTCAACTGCTTTGCTGCTGAGCATTAAAACAAACGTTTTGTTATTTCTATTGATTTTGTAAAGAAAAACTTTGATATGATTTCTTGTTGTCTATAATTTGAAATTATAATAAAAAAATTGCGGTATATTGAACAGTGGTATATGTGCATTTTGTTAGGTATCAATAATGACAGTGATAATTTGTAATTCAGTGTGAAGATTTCAAATGATGTAGCATTTGATTTCCAAAACATTTTTGACTTAGGATTTCTTTATATTACAATTGACAAGGCCAGATTGGCGAACTATATATTGACAAATTACATTAATTTTTGTGCGTAGAAAAACTGAAAAATAGCATTATTTCAATAATTTCAACTCATTAAAACAAAGTTGACCATAAAAATTAATTAGCAATATGTTGCACTTTAAGGAATCATATTGAAACTAAAATGAGAACCTCAGAGCAGTAATCGAGGAATAAAATATTCTGCAAGCGAACAGGACGCTGTACAGGAAGTTTTTATTTCTTTAATCATCTTGTGTTACAAGTGTTTCTTGAAGTCTATTTACGCACACGCAAGTTGAGACTGGTCTCAGACTGATTACTCATCCGTTCTCGAGATAATTGTCAAGCATATTTCAATTCGATTTAATTCAAGAAACAGAGGGTGTGGCGATAAATCAATAAAGTACGAGATTGTGAAGTGCCATGATCAGGAGCATCAAAGAAGAGACATCAATTCGGCAAGCAATCGTTTTCAAGTACATCTTTAACAAATTAACATTCCACGCATATTTCATGCATTATTCAAATTCACTTACAAAAGAAAATGTCATAATTTTATGACATGACACAGCAGGTGTGATGACACAATTCGGTCACACTCAAGAATTTGCAGCCTACGCATATTTCTGTCTAAAGGAATTCTATGACTTACCTCATTATCAAGGAACTTCATTACACCGCATATTTTTCCTGCTGGAACATCTGACGTATTTTGGATTAACACAATTGGGGAGGTAGTCTGAATTGGTTGTCTCTGTTCTCAAAGTCCATGTTGTTCTACGGGAGGTAGCAATTCATGCTACTTGAATTCTTGCTTTGTGTTTGAATAGAAACATATATACACGTGCACCGACCACCGTTTGGTGATGCAGGCACTTGATAACGAGAAAAATTAATTTTGGGGAGATAGCATTGGGGCATCTACAACCAAAAATCGCTTACCAACACATGCACTGCAGTACATTCTGATGATTGATGGATTCTTGTAGCAGGTCTATACATTATTCACCAATTTCAACATTCTTAATTGACATTTTTTGACTCACTAAGTGTTTCATTGCTGGTTGGATCAACATCACTTTTATTCTGATGACTAAAAAACTGAATTCTGAACTGAAGGAAACTGTAAGAAACTGAAATTCTGATGACTGAAATTTGTGTGAACTAGATGTCTTCAGAAGCATCATCGGACCATAAACACACTCTTAGAGGATTTGATAGTGGTGCATAATGTGCAGGCTGAGCATTTCCCTATTATCAAGTTTTGAAATATGCTTTAATTGCTTGAATTGTAAATCAAGTATTTGATGATCCTTCATTTTGCATTCATCATGGCAAGAAATAGCAATCACGATACAGCACAGTGGGCAAAGTAGGCACCCATCATATACCACTCCAGCATCCCAACCAATTGGCGATACGATGTTAGACGAATAGAAATTCTTTAAATTGATCACACTCAGTCCGACTGCTTATTTTTGGCTTTTGTTTTTCAAATGGCGATTCACTCTTTTGATTTAAGATTTGCTTCATCGTCTGTTGTGTTGAGGATTTTGAGATTGAAAGTTTTGTTCTAATTGCATGCTTGATATGCTCTCAAATAGATGAATTCTTATTGTTGTGACGTTCCTTTATTCTATTGTGAAGATATCGAATGGTATTATTAATGAAGTGCTCATGACGCTGATTTCACTGACACTGATAATCACTGAAATACTACGGAAAACATGTCGGGATTGGAGATCGCACAATTTTTCATCTAAAACTGATTTTGTGTTGGAGTTTTCCTTATCAAGACATTTCTTAATGTTCTCGATTTGGTGGCAGGCAGTATATTTTTGTCTATTCGGTCATCAATATCGATGGACAAAAGTTCTTGAAAACTGTCCGAAAGTTGGAGAAATAGTAGAACGATATCCTTCATTTCTTCAATTTTTCTTCATCGCTTGCCATGATGATCCATGTCTTTCGTGGTAGCATTTGTCAGATTCATGGAATTGAAGGTTACACAAGATGTCACACAAGGTTCCACAAGAATGTTTAGTTGGGACTAACATATACTTTCAACTAAATCGATGCAATCACAAATTCAAATTTCTTTGTTATGCAGGCAGAGAAATGTATTTGTGTTACACCGTCATTGCATTTCGGTTCACAGCCAGCAACGGTATACTGCATTTGCTTGCATTTTGCATTCAAATAAGCTGCAAAATTCGATCTTTTGTAACACTAATGTTGGTTGGCCTGAACATGTATCAAGTGATTTCAAATTTTGCTCACCTATTTGTCCAGAGAAATTTAGAAGTCTATGGATAAGCTATTCCATGAATCCACCGGGCATGAAAATCGCAGAAATCCTCGTCCGCTTCGCGGCCTGATTTCTATATTTTCTTGCTCTTCATGCTTCAGAGAATACCTAGTTTCCTTCGTATCCAAAACGTGAAATAGTTAAAATGTGCATCCTTTAATATGTTAAGGTTACAGGAGGATATCATGACTGTATGGGAAATACAGAGGTGTATAACTATGTTAAAATCCCGAGGCCGTAGGCCGAGGGATTTTAACATAGTTATACACGGAGGTATTTCCCATAAAGTCATAGAGATATCCTCCTGTAACATACTTAAAGGATGCTCATCTCAGCCAATCAGAGAGAGGGACAGCTTGTTAATGGAGGGACAATATTGTTAAAATGCCAGGGACAATTTGTTAAAATGATTGTTTGTTATCTATGATCAAATGTCCTTTCTAAATTGAGAATGTAGATAGATGTCCATGGATTTCCGTTCATAGTGCTTCGTTCTTAAGAAATCTATTTCTAAGTTATAGACTTCTAATTGTCTAAATATAAACAGAAGAAGAAGAAGAAGAAAGTATTGGGAAATCAAGAGACGTCTATGTTGGAAATCAAGATATCAAAGATAGCTAGAAATTTGACCCTTTTGATAGGTACATCTGTACTAATTCTATGGATATGGTTTCTTTCATTTAGGTCACTGATCTGCATTCAAAATTCAAAATCAAAGTTTTGGACGTCATTCTAGGGTCAGACCATAGAAGTGGATAATAGTACACTAGAATGGAAGTTTGATATCTTGCCTATGTACAATGATGGCACATGGAAAAATCTATGGTTTGTAGATCAGATTCGATCTAAAACATTGTATCATAGTGAAATTATTTGCCAAGTTGGTTGTGGAAGTTGTTGACACCGAATGCAAGTTAGATGCAAGTGAGATGGTGGCATTGTTTCATGCGAAATAGCCTACTATTCCATGGATTAATATAGTGTGTCTATTTGTAGCAGTCACTGACAACTAGTTTCCAATGTTTCAATATTGGAATGAGAATTAAAAATTGGTTCACAAAGTCATAATTGAAAGTAGTCGGTGTACTGGTTGTAAGAACATCTGAAGAATTCACCGATAGAAAGTCTAATTATTGGATAACTTCAAGCGGCTAAGAAACGTGGCGCTTTTCTGGAATAAACACACTGAAAGTTTCTTTACAGACAATCATTTCTCAAATAAATGAAATGTCGCTGGAACTTTTCAATTAATCATTGAATGACACATGTGATATTCTGGAGACTGATATTCGAATGCATGTAGAGATTTTGAAAATTATTCAAATTTAGTGAACAGGGGAACCCTTTAAAGTAAAATGAATACTCTAAGATTTCTTGGCCTCTGATTTCAAGCTGGAGTTATGCATGTTCTGTAAATCGACATTACAAGTTGCATAAGAGTCTGATTATTCTATTGATAGATTATCGGAGCGATATTTCAAAATGATGAACGTACAGAGCGTTTAAAAGGATTTCCTTCTTTGTCATCCTGTCGGCGCAGCATTTTGTAAATTCACTATTGCTTTTGAGTACATGGTCTTTGGACAAGGGCCAACAATGCAGATCAAGAATTAGCCTGATAAATATAATTGCCAATCAAAAAACATGGAAGTCAGATCGCACAAGTTACATTTTGCCCCAACTAAGTTCCCCCGGCGTGTGCCATAATTTTCATGCAATTTCCATTCTAGGACTTTCTATGGTATTGTTAATTTCTATGGGTCAGACGGATAGGCATTTCTTTTAAGATAGTTTACCATCGCAAAGCAACACGGTCAAAGAAATCATGACAAAAAGACACGCCACACCTATTACAACTGAAGAGCTGAATAAGATACGGAAGACCACCATTCCTCAAAACACCATGAATCAGAACTACTGGGCAAGAAAAGTATTCGACGACTGGCTCAAGGAAAGAAATACAACAATTTTAGAAAACGGTTCAGAGGACCTTATGTTTCTATCGGACCGTTCAAGCGGTGGTCATGAGAAATTGGAGTTCATCTCCAAAGTCACTTTGAACCTGGCATTGAAATTTTTCTTTCATGAAGTTAGAAAGAAGAACGGCGATGTGTACCCGGGTGAAACTCTACGACTATTACTATGCGGAATCCAAAGATACATCAGAAGCGAACGCAAGTTGGATTGGAAGGTAAGACGATTTTTATGACTCTAAAATTGGAAAAAATTAATCATAAATTTAAACTGCCATAAAGTTGGAAAAAAATATAGCTTCTATTAAATCGATATTGTGAAGTAATGCAAGTTTCCACAATGGTTTTTCTATTATTTTTATTCTCGTAGTCATTTTAGAATTAAATTATGATCAACTGACTATGAAAAATAAGATATATAGGCAAAGGAATTTGGTAGCCAATACAAGTAGATATATAAATGTATGTTCCTGATTAGCTGATGTTGAACAAGTAGCATTCTAGTCTTCATATTAATAAAACTCCTACAATATTTGTGTTATGCACATGCATGCAGATATTATTCACAAAATGTTAGCCTATACAAGAGGAAGGAATGATTTTAATCTTTTATACTAAACTTCTTTTTTTGTAACTGAAGTTTATCGCAAAAGTTTCCTTTATTGGTTGAAGTGAAAGTCCTTCTTTTGAGTTTGAAAGTGGAATCAATTTTTCTTAATAGCATGCAAATTTAGTTTAATTGAAATATTTGATAATGCTTTTTGATTGAAAAGATGAATTTATTTTATAAAGATTTTGCTCTATTCATAAATTTATCATGTACCGGTACTTCTCAAGGTACTTTTGCCATTTCAATTACTTGTGTAACTTTATTGTTATTTAGTTCGTGATGCTACTCTGTTTTTATGAAATAAATATAGTTACTTTTCCTTCCGAAAACTAGGAATGAGGATAGTGGAAAAAATTACTTGTTTGCAATGTCGACTTTCATTACAAACTACGAGTTAAAAAACATAGTGAACTAAAGTGCGGTAATATCATAATTAATCTATTCTAAATCAAATTAATTTGTCATTACAGGTGTTTGATGATCCTGCTTTCCTGGAAACAAGGAGTTCGTTGGACGCAGCCATGAAAGTCAATACCGCTGCTGGAGTTTCCCTAACGAAGAAGCAGGCGAAGCCGGTGCCCCTGTCCACAGAAACACGGTTATGGGAGAGACAATATCTCGGTCGCGATAATCCTCGAAAACTCACGAGGACGTTGATTTACCTGATTGGAGTTAATTGTGGGCTTCGTGGGGGAAAGGAGCTACGCAATCTAAAATGGGGAGAAAATGCTCAATTGACCTTGACTCGAAGAGAGGGTGACGATGTGCTCGAATACAGGGAGGATATATCAAAAACGTATAAGGGAGGTCTTCATGAACATCACGTCGTGCCAAAAACAGTAACCGTATTCAAAAGTGATGATCCTTCAAAGTGCCTGGTAAATCTCTTTATCTTTTACAGTTCATTGCGTCCTGTTAACGATACGACCAATGCGTTCTTCCTCCAGCCTCATCCAAAGCCGACAGCTACCACTTGGTTTGTGAACCAACCTCTGGGACACAATTCTTTAACGGCAACCATACGAAACATGATGGAGGCTGCGGGAGAAGATGACCAATATAGTAATCAGTCATGCAGAAAAACTACGGTGACCAGAATCATGAATGCCACCGGAAATAAAGAAATGGCAAAAAAAGTGACTGGTCATCGCTCAGACTGTGTTTTGACTTACAATGATTACTCAACAAACATGCAAAAAGTAACATCAAACATACTAACCAATAGTAATGTGAATTTAGCTAACAAAAAATGAACAAAATCAACCAACGGACGTGCCAGCTGCAAGTGACAAAATTGTCATCAAATGTCCAAGTGGGATCATTATTGAAGTCCCTTATAGGTGATACTAACCCCAAATCTTTGAATGCTTCAGCGTTGACAATTTGAAACATTATTGACTTTTACTTCCTTGTATGAAAAACGATAGCGCTAGATGACTCCAACTGCGAAATTTCATTTGATATTTTAGCCAACATAAAGCATAATGTCATATCTTCATGGACTCATAGATAGTAGAGATTTAATATCTAGGAGTCCATGATAGCTCATAATGCCACCTTCATGGTCAGTTTTACTATTTTCTATGTACATGTAGTCTGGAGTCATCTAGCGCTCTCTTGCAATAGATATTTATTTGTTAAGAAGTATAAATTTTATATGAAATACAAGATATTTTCCCTCCTATCTAAAACGTGACATAGTTAAAATGAGCATCCTTTAAAGAAATAATAGCCATTGATATAGGGCTATAACGCATAGTTTAGTGCAGATATCTCTGATCTTCCAATGATCTCAGTGTATTATATGAAAAATTATCGAACACTAAGTCTATTCCTCCCTTATGTAGAACTCATGTTACATTTTGCAATGCTAAATGATTGTTCTATTGAATATCATTGAACATAGATATAGAAATCGTTTACCATTACCAGTAATGGCATAGAAATTAACAATACCATAGAAAGTCCATAGAAACCCATACCATAGAAATACCATAGAAAGCTTTCTATGATCTACTTCTATGAGTAATGGTAAACGGGAGATAGTAATGGTAAACGATGTCTAAATATACAGTAAACAACACAATTAAATTACTTTATGTTAGGCTAAGCCTAAAGAATGAAATAAAAAACAAACAATGAAGGTGAGTGGAATCTGTCTGTTCAATTAAAGGAACAGTTGTTGAATACACAATTACTGAACTGCAGATTAACGACTTTTTCCTTTGCAGAATCTTTCTTTTCGAAGTCGATAACTTCATTGAGAAGCCATTGGTCTGAGACTTCATCTCCAAAATTGTCGGAAATATCCAAGTTCTGATAACTCGAAGTGGATGGTGCCAATCCAAGTTCCTTGCTTATATCAAGAGACATTTCTTCCTTTCTGGAATCTTTGATTCTCTTATAAATGCCCAAAGATGATGTTGATTGGTGACCGGACACCGCCTTGATGTCATTTTCATCATGATTTTCACCAAGTATTGTACAGATTGTCACCCTCAATGAATGGTTGGTATGTGCATCAGATAATTGACAAAATTGACTGATGTTAGCAATGAATTTCTGAAAAGTATTGATGCCGATCTTTTGTTTTCAAACCAACACGCATCATCACTTCTATATGAGATTCTTGGCCGCTGCCACAAAAAGATATTTCTATCGTCAAGCTTACTTAAGTAAGTTTCTATTATATTCACAGGACATTTGGTGCTCCCTGTCTCATACATGCGTCCATTATTTTTCTGTATTATTTTCACGGCGACACTTCGTCAGTTCATCTTTTTTAAGTGAAACAAATCTTTTGCCAGATTGATCTTTTTGTATGACAATATTGGATTTCTGCATACTGTCAAAATTTTCACACCCTCTCCTTGCAAAAAATATCCCAATTAAAAAGAAAACCATCCATTGTAGTTGTTGAGGAACAAAACAGTCTAACGTTTCGGTAATTTTTTTCAGAAGAGCTGGGGTTCAACGGATGAGGTCTATTGCTATAAACACATAAAAGAATTGCTTCAACATTTTGCGAAATGGAAGCTTGGATTGGAGACTTGTTTGTTTCTTATATATACTCATTGACAAAATTTTTGAAACATCTACTTCTTTAACTTCTTTCATTTTTGACTGGTATATATACATGCATGTATGATACCTTGATAATTTAGTCACAATCTCCACCAAGTCGCTAGCACAGAAAAACAACGCATGTATCAGATTCAACGTTAATAGCGCGTGTGCCCCCTCTAGCTCCAATACATTCAGTAATCCGAGATGGCATGGATTCAAAAAGTTTCTGAATGAAGGATGTTTCAAGGAGAAGCCACTGCTCTGTCAGTCTTTCAGAGAGAATCTTCAGGGACACTGGTGGAAGTGAATAACGGTATCTCACTCGCCGCCCAAGCTCGTCCCAGACTTGCTCAATGGGTGACAAGTCAGGTGAGCGTACAGGCCAGTCAAAGGTTTGAATGTTCAATCTCCTAACAGTGGCAATGTCAGCCGAGGAGCGATGTGGTCTTGCATTGTCGTCTTGGAAGACGAGATCCTCCACCCTGACCACTGGGGCAACAACAGGAAGCACAATTTCATTGAGATACTTCTCTCCAGTCAACGTACCTTTGATGATGACTGCTGTCGTTCGTCCGCCATGCCAAATGCCACCCCACAGCATAACACTTCCACCACCATATCTGTCGTGTTCTTTAATACAGCATGGGGCAAAGCGTTCACCTGGAAGACGATGCACTCTGACACGACCGTCATCGAAATCCAGAGTGAATCTCGATTCATCGGTCCACAAGACTTTCTGCCAGTGATCGTCATTCCATGAGCGATGGGCATCACACCAGGCAACTCGTCTTCTGCGGTGCTCAAAACTCAATGGAATTAGGACAGCTGGTCGTCGCGATTGAATTCCAGCTTCTCGCAATCTTCGGTAAGCCGTTCGAACGCTACTGCAGTCTATATTTGAGGCACTCTTCCAGTGTACGACTAGCTTTGGGACTGACACAAATCTGTTCCTCTTTGCATCTAAAACTAGACGTGCGTCTGTCCTTCCTGCAGACTTTCTTGGTCGACCAGATCCCTTCTTTTTAACATCTCCTTCTGCTTTCCATCGACACCACCACCTCCAAACAACGACTCTCGATAGTTGCAGCTCTTCGGCAACACTCGCACAACTTAAACCACAACGAATCATTCCAATAGCCATACCTCTGGTAAACTGATCGTGTGCCATTTCATTTTTACAAAAGCTGGATTTCAGTTCACATTTCAGTTCAATTTGTAAAAGCAATTGTGACAGTTGTATCGATATCAAAATTTGAAATTTGACCACCATAGATCTCTCTCCATTCTCTAATGTGTTGAATGGTAATACATAGAAAGCGAGATATTGCATCATACCTGAGAAAAAAATGAAACAAACTTCATTTCAAGCCAATGATAGTTTGTTTCATTAATTATGTCAATGAGTATATAATAAGGTCCATCGACGAATTCCATCTTAATTTAGCGCATACTGTGATCTGCCACTGTTCATGGTGTTGATACCCTGCGCGGAATTGCTTTGTGGTCTGTAATGCACCATAACCTGCAACAGCAATGTTTCACGATTCACTGTCTTGTGTATTGATTAAATGGCGCAGAATTCTCTCAATCATTGAGCAGTCCCGAAGGCCATGTTTGATTCTTGATGCTGCTATAAGTTGACTCATTCTTCTTCAGAGAGGAAGTCATAGAATGCACAATTTTTAGTTGACAAACTTTGAATGCCATCGGAATTAGACAGACCATTGAACCATTTATGAATTTTATCAAGCTTGAGTCATGCTATCTTGAATGATAATATGTCATGCTACATTTCAAGAATGTCGAGATTCAAAATTTTCTTGCTTTCCATGCCCGTCATTGGGATCTGAGTAGTAAGTTAGAAAACAACAATTTGACACCATTAATGTAGTGGTAGGCTATAAACAGAATTGATGGAAATTCACGCCGTCTTCAAGCGCTAAATGACACGAATGGAAATGAATGGATTTGGATATTTCCATGGACTTCTGCATGGATTTCTATAGCTTTCAGAAATCCACGGCTATTGCCTGATATATTCCGTGTATTATGAACATAACAAACGGAAACCATCAGATATCACACTCCAAATTACAGGTAAAACTATTCGTTATGATAGATATCATACGATATTTTCAAGCATTATCAACATAACAAACGACAGCCTGCGGCCATAACTATTGGAAAATGGAAGCGGTGAAAGTAAGCAACAGCACGGTATAAACAAATCCCTATGTGTTCTTCAGTAGCTTCTCTTTTTCTTCCAAATCAGCAGTCATTTTTCGCATCTCACCTTGAAATTCAGTGGATCTTCTTCTCAATGCGTTTGCCTTTGTAACCAAAGTTATTTGTCCCGTTCGCTCGGCTTCGTCGAACGTTAGTTCTGCATCACTTTTCAAGAGAGATATGTTGCCTTCTGTCTTTCTCCGTTTTTCTTTCAGATCCTCTATGCTCTTCATTATGATCTTTCGTTTCTTACATTTCACTTTCTCTTCATTTTTGTTTTTTCAGATTCCAATGATCTCATGTATTGTTGTCGCGAGAGCTTGCAGGACTGGATTAGTTCTTTTGTAATTACAAAATTATCAATTCCACCGATGCTCATCATATGATCCTTAATTATTCTACGTGCCATCAAAGTTCTTTGGGACATATTTGTCGATGACACCTCTCTTTGGGCTTGACTATACGACAGCAACAGGATCTTCTTTATGATGCACCACAGTGCTCTGAATTGATCTTGTTCATGAAGTCATGATACAGTTTGTCAGCCCGCTCATCTTCATCAAAGGTCTGGCAGCGAAATTCGTCTAGCATTTTGCGAAACTGCTCGGGAAGATCATCACATTCGAATGCCTTCACTCGTCCAATATCTTGTAGATATGCCAATACCTTTTTGAAACGACGGCATGACTTGTCTACCGACTGTTGTTTTATATGGTGTGGATTGAAGCATCGGAGTTCTTTGACTATCCGTAGGATGCCGGAGACTTTTCAAACAACCCCTTCACCATAGCAATGAACATTCCTTTGCAATGCGCCTTGAATTGAAGTACTTCAGCTGCCAAACAGAGGTCTTCATTTTTCAGCCTTTTGAGTTCCTCCTCCACCTCATATCCAAACTCAAGTAAAAACTTATACTTTTTAAAATTTCCCGGGTTTTTCCCGGATATCGTTGATATTTTTCGTTTTCCCGGGTTTTTCCCGGCCGGAAATTTTGTTTTCGTTTTCCCCGGGTTTTTCCCGGTTTCCCGGGTGCGTGGGCACCCTGGAAATTGTATAATAACGTCTTTATTCATACCAGAAAATGCAGATTCACATGTCCATATCAGTATGGAAACAACATTTTTTAACTAGGTAACCTGCAAAAATTGCAGATTGAGGTAAAGTCAAAAATTATGATATAAAAATCAAGATTAAGTTAAAGAACTTAATTAAACGGAGTTGTCAGATATTGCGGCATTATTATCAGACAACTCAATGTCTACAGCATCTATTGGAAGGTTTTTGGGCCACAAACTTCGGGAACCTCTCACACAAACGATTCTTGATCTCAAAAGTAGAAACGATATTTTTGTGTGGAGCCGATTTGTTGCTATGCTCAGCTTCATGTCTCTTTTCAGCAATGCGCTCAATGAGGTTTGAGAGAAAATGATGAGTCTCTCGCCTATATCCACCGTACCCACTGAAAATTATAGGAGTAAATGATCCTCTTTCGACTTGAATGACGCGTTGATTATAAGTTATTTTCTTTTTGCGTTCATTGCAATTGAAAGCACTAGCAAGAGATTGGTTTTTGTACGTTTGGGCGCATGGATTAAAAATCCTTATATCAAAGAATTCCTTCACGCAATTCTGCCAAAATCCTCTAGCGACAATGTCAAGTCGACCTTCACCTGCAATATTCGTACCATTATGAAATGTTTCACCGGACAATAGTACCAATTGAGGTTCAGTGGACACGTCGGACGACACTTCATTCGAAAGAACTGCGATGAAATCTCTTATTTCATCGTGCCTTTGGTGGATGTAACCACCTTTGATGCATGACATTGCGTGGTCAATGTAAAACTTCTTGCCACATCCACATTCGGTTGGAGGGCGCCACATTGTCCAACGATGCCTTAGCCAACGAGGCCAGGGCATCGAAAAAATCATGCATAGAAAGAGCATAACCTTCACTTTTCAAAGGCAATGCACTTAGCCAAGATGATGCCCCCTCTTTTGAGCAAGGTCATTCGCTCTTAGCTGGTCTGGTGTCATTGTTAATCTTATTGACTCCAACAGATCCTGTTGCCTCTTCCAACGATCATCTATGATTTTCGCTCTCAATTTGTCTACTGTCTCTGTCACTTCACATGTAATGTTGTTATTTTGATTGATAATGTTTGTTGTTAAAGGTCGGCATAGTGACTTTGAATTCATGTGTTCGACTTTCACTATGTCAGAAAAGATCGGGATACTAAGTCCACCAAGTCGCACTGGTAAGGAAAGAAGCTTCCTGTCATTTTCACATCACGTTTGTTAAAGCCGAAATAAGCTTCTTATCAATTACCTGATCGTTCGGTTTCAAAAAAGATTCCATTTTTGCAATTTTGCGGATATGGTACAGATAGCGATTGCGAAAGCAAGTAACAAAGCAGGTATATGCCGCCTGAGGTTGGAACTTAACTATCATTACCAAAGATTCAATCTGAGCGACCCACTTCTTGACTATTGAATTGGCATAAGCAGAGCAGCATATCCTCCAAGATAGGAATGTCCGCATGTAATGTTCAAATTAGTTCCTGCGAACAAATTGGTAGCGGTTTGAACTAATTCTTGTTTCACTACCAACCATGATTTGTCAGGTCTTGGAAAATATCCTAATAAGGGACCATAAACAGAAATGTTCTCCCACCATTTCAAAAATTGCTGAAAGTTGCCTGCACTCGCTAAATCATCTGCAAATGCTACGTGCTTGACTTGCAAATTTGGATCCTAAATTTTATCCATAAGTGGAATGATTCCCATTGCGTACTTAGGCATGGATATTGAGTCCCCTTGAGTTGTTCCTTCACGAGATGCAATTTCTCTACATCCTTGAATAAATAATCGCGACGATGTCGAATAGCAGTTTGCTGTACAAATTGCCATAGGCGGACATATGAATTGAATGTTATGAATAAGAACTTTCCGATTTATGGAATTAAAGGCATTTGCAGCATCAGTAACTAATAACGCATCTGTTTCTTCCTCAAAAATGTCTGTCATGGCATGAATGGCTGCTTCACACCCTGCTTTTTGGCCTGCACAATCAACAATTTGTGGTGTTACAGCTGATATTATAGCTTTTCCAACAATCCGTCTCAATATGTCGCCTATTCCAATAGGTCGCACTCCGGATTTCTTATCAAAAGCGATGAGACGACAGGATAAAAATGATTCAATGTTAATCTTATCGTCATCATTCAATCGAAGCCTTTTGACACAAAGTGTTTTAGTCATTTTTGTAATAGGCCTAGCTTCACGTAGCTGTTTACCATGGTCACCATAATTTCTCCATCCTATCGCGTCCATTCCTGATGGTCCAGCAGCTCCCTTTGTCTTCAATACAGATTTTGCAATGGAAGAGTCATCAATATTTTCAAAAATTACTGGATCAACATAGGGTGGAGTTCCATGTAACATGACTGCATCGTTTTCGGGTTGTGGTTCAGGATGCTTTGTTTGCAAATCAACTAAAACTTGCTTCGTTTGTGGCAAAACTCCAAAGGGCTCTGTTGCGTCAAGCATTCTTACCGCAGCGTGAATTAAATGAAATTAAACTCCAGTATTTTGATGAAGTCTTTGACTTTGCATATCTACGATTATGCAACGCAAATGTCATGGACTTTTTTTCTTCAACTAATTTATTTAAATTGAATACATAACAAAAATAATACCATCGTTTAAAACACGCTCTAAAAAGTATGATACAAAAGACACAAGTGAAAGTCAAAAAATTCAAAAAAGTCTCCCCCTTGCCTCGGCGTTGACCACTATGGACTTCTAAATAACTATGATAGCTCAGGACGCCGAACTAGGGGAAGTGTGGCAAAAGTTTTAGAGGCTGATTCCCTGAATCTAGATATCCTACCTGTAAATCTATGAGTAAAATTCTATGGTAAATTGTATCTCTATACAATCACGACAACATTTTGAATTCTGTCAGTAACTTGGCTAGCATCCTACGAGCAACAGCGAATCTGAAGAAGTCTCAGTCTACTCCTTCCCAAAAGACCACACCATGAAGAGCAGATATGGCTGAATTCTTTACCTAACATTGTTTACGTAAATCATCATGTTATAGTTGGCATCTGCTCAAAACACTGGCCATCGAACAATTCTTTATTTTATGAAAAGAAATAAGCGCATGTACAAGCATTACGTCAAATTTGCATAACAAAAAAGTGAAAATCTGAAGAAAGGTAGCTATAAAGCGATGCCAAGGCTGCTCCGTCTTGCATCTCCAAACCACAATTGCGCCGACAAGTTCCGCGAATTCGCATATTCATGCGAAAGATAGCAAATTGGGTTTGCACTTTAATCCATGCAATAACGACAGAAAATGGTTTCTGCCATTTGTTGGCAAGGTAGCAGGCCAGTTGCTTTTGGAATGCCGAGTATTCTCCATGTAACACTGGCCATCTGATTCATCCTCTGTGAAAATCAGAGGACTCTCATGACCATTTGAGCCCCAATCTTTACTTCCTTATTTTGCACCATCGCTGCTTCGCCAAACTGTAACGCATTTAGTGAGTCTCGTAGCAGATTCCTGACAAGCTGGAGGCATTTGAAAAGAAGGATTACCTACCAACATCGTAGAAAGGTTATCATGTCTTATTTTCGAGAACGGCATTTTCACATCATGCAGAAACAACTCGGCGACAGTCATACATTTTGTTGGAAAATGCAATACAGATTACATGATTGACATTTCCTCCGACTACAAAGGCAAAGCCACACCCTCTAAACCCCCATGAACATTTGGAGTTTACTTGGATATTAATGGAGATTAGAGCGCTGGTCTCATTTGAAAGCCAATCTCATAAAACCAAAATTAAGAACTGGCGATTGTGCTGAAGTAACAGAAATGATCACTATATTGCAAAATAATCTTTACGCTTCAAACGCGGATAGTGCAGAACAAAGGAATCATATTTTTCTATTTGAACAAGCAAAGCTGATCAATACTGAGTGCGATAAATGACAACTCAACCACATGGAAGAGAAGCTCCATGCCTAATTTGCTTCCGAGTATGAACAAGGCTCATTTACTAATTTGTTTTCTCGAAACCAGAAGGGAACAGACATAGGCCCTACAGCAGGGGTGCGCAACCTGCGGCCGTAGCAGAGGCAAAGAGCGGCCGTGACAATGAGAAGTAAATGAAAAGGAATATTGGACATGTATATTGCAAATGTTTCCGGAGTTCAAGGCAATCGAAAAACAATCGGAACTATAGTAGCATGCTAGTCACCTTGTAAGTATCGAACACCTTTATGCCCATGCTGCTTGAAAAAATGCGCGCCCGCAGGCACGATGAAGGCGTTCAAGCAGTTCGATAATTCATGAATAAAATGTTTTGGGGAAGTTACATTCATGTGCATTCATGGTTAGAGTCATAAGCTAAAAGAAACAAAAGGAACAATTGTAGTTTACTCGAACTGTTCGCGCACGTAAGTTTCAAGTCCATGACCTGAATAAGGATGCCTGCTAGATCACCGGCCTTGAGATGAATGAATGAATGCATTTTGTATGGCTAGTGATTCCTTTATGAATTATTGCAATACAATAGCTTAGTAAATTGTTTTCTCCTTCAGTTGCCCTTACAAAAACATGCTTTCAACTTTTCAAGTGCTGATAGCACTTTAAGCTTAAAATCTATTCGGGTCAAGAATGACCGTCAGTCGTATATGGGTTAACTTGCTAACTCATTCTTTATGAAGCAGGCCTTCATGCGATTTTCACTGCGTCATTCATCAGGGAAAGCTAATTTGAGGTGTGGAATATAAAAAGGATTGGCTATTGACCTAGTTGTTTGTACACATATTAAGTGCGGTCGTGATTCTTTCGGCCTTCGAAATGACGGCCAAAAAATGTAAAAGGTTGCGCGCCCCTGCCCTACAGCATCTACAACACTGAAGATTGCTACTCATATATTTTGAGAAATAGAGATGCACATTCTAGTCCATGTCTGGCCCAAGGAGCATTTTATGTTTGCCTCATCCTGATAACATCCGAAAGAGAGATGGATGCTTTGGATCTACTGGAACTTGGAAGTGATAGCGAAGCCCGATCAACCGTGAGGTTTTGAAAAATTCACCGGAGTGTAGAGATCCTGTTCCTGAATTTCACTGGGCGGCACTTTTGCTGCCCTGCGGCGGAAGATTGTCGCCCACCCTACTAAAAATTTCATCACTGGGTGGCATAAGAGGGATGTCACAAATTCAGTTTAATCCAAAATTCTAATTAGCACATTCTCAGTGACACCATCTTTCATTCTCAGTTTTCTTTTCATCTGATGCCAAAACGTCATTTTAAGAGAATATTGCGCTATTCATCATTTTTCGTTTTTGATCAGAAATCGAATATCCTTCCTTCATCCCATAATAATATAGAGAAAAAAAAGTAGGAACTTCATCATCAATAGGATGTTCGGAAATCGAACCAGTTCAAATAGTGGTTCTGGCCAATAAGAAAATCAATTCCAGAATTAGGTTGTGGTGATACATCAGCACTATCGAATCCTTGAACGATAAAGTCTCATTTTTCGGGACATTTCTGAGATAAATGAGTGATTTTTGATAAATTTGGCTTAAACGCCCTTCTTCCAAGTATAAGTAATCAAAAACTAAACTTGCATACGTGTTTCCCAAATTTTTTGAACTGAGACTTGATCATGGGCAATACAAATAATAGCATCAAACCTTCGTGTACAAGCAGATTTATAACTTGAATTATGACATAAAAAATTGGGAAGATTCTGATCAGATATCACTAAGAAATACCATTGTCTAGTAGTCCCATCTGTGATTTGCGTAAATTTAACAGCACTGTTAAATCCATGCACTGTATATCAGATCCATGTGCATGGACATGTATATATAGTCGATAAAATACCAGTCACACCTGAGAACAGAAAACCAGTAATCCTGAGAAATGCAAACTATCTAAATGAGATGCGATTAAGTAGGGTCGCTGTCTACTGCGGTTTTACTTCCGTGCTCGTGCAATCAGTCACTGGAGATGCACACTTAGGTGCATTAATTACATGAAGTATATATATATATAAGTAGATTTCGGTGGATTTTGAGGCCATCAAGAGCTATTTCCACGACTCTTCAGCTCCGTACAAATTGCTAGGTTCGGCCACTTCTGCACTGCTACGCATGGCTGAAATTGATCAATTAATTAATTGGTATTAATTCAAAAATACAGATTTAGAGGACTGACAAGGGAGCTATAAATGGAAATGCTCTTTGTCTTTTATAATAAACTATGCCTTCTATTGTTGGTAGCTATGAAGTCTTCGCGAAATTTGCCAAAAATTGCGAAATTTGCGAAATTGTTTTTCCTGTCTGAATTGCTGCTAACCCTACATAAGATACAATCAGCATTAAATCAATGAAATGGAAAACTAGTATTTAGCTTATAGGAGCACACGCGGTCTACTGCTTTTTTACGATCTGGTGCGCATAATGAGTCATGGCTGTGTGTAGATGAAACATTGTCATATTCATTTACGCACTTGATTAAATGCGGCATATAGATATGTTCTAAAACATGTAAACGAGCAATGAGCTTCATTTTGACATGCTAAGTGACGGTTTTGAGCAAAATTGAATTTTCTATAAAAAAGTAATATCACTGTACAGGATCCGCCAATAATTACATGCGCTGTATAATATCTATGAGATTGCAGCTAAAAATGTGTGGGTGGATTTCGATAGGATTTTTCTTAGATGGGATACCATTGTAGCCATCAAGCATGTCCCCCACAAAATTTCAGCTCCATCCAACATTTTTTCTAGATTTGGCAATTTTCATATTTCGACCGCACTTGATAGATAGATGGATCGACTTTTTTGGCTGACATGAAGGCAACCACATTGCAATCAATGACAATAAACAACTCAGAAGAAGTACATATCTAAAGAAATTGATTCGGTTCGTTTTAGTCAATCGCGGAAGAATGACAGAGCCTGTTTTCTTGAGGGCGAGGAAGAAAAAATTCACGAATTCTCCTCATGTTGCACTTCATTATTATCGAGCTCGTGCTTGTACTTTTGGAAGCAAAAGAAAGCTGTGGCTGTATGTCATGTCCAATTAGTTTTGAGGCTCGACATTCAATGCTAGTTAAGTTTATGCTCCAAATAAGCTGAATAATTACAGAACACAGGGAAGCAATACAGTAAGACAGACTTTAATCAGTATAATAATATGAAATGATGGTTTAACGCCACCACTCCCCCTTACCGGGGGTTCAGACGGTGCTGACAGTCAGACTTTAATCTGGAGCGCTGAGATCGTTTTTAATCGGATACCTTTCCTGCGACTTCCAATGACACTTTCGGGGCTCGACCTCTGGACGCTAGGCCAAGCACTAAACCACTGTGCCACGGGGACCACTAGTCAGTATCAGAGACTCGAATCAGCATGATAACTAGTAGTAAATAAGCAAAAAAAGCAATAAAAATTAATTATAATACAAAAGTTTAATTTTCTATGATTTTTCGTGCTTACTTAGCGCTTTTTGAAAATCGCCGCATTCCAAATCACGCTCTAGTCAGACTTTCTAAATGCTCAACACATGACCGACGAAACATGATGACTGTGACATGTGTTCTAAGAGCTGACCAACCAAAATGTCAATTTTCTAGATATTCATTTGGACTTTGCGTCTTTTAGCATGGAAAATGTAATTCATAATAAATTTTGTATTTTATATGACAAAAATAAAACTCATAAAAAATAAATAATTTCAACTGATAGTACAATATTCAGGCGCAAGTAAATAATTGATAAAAAGAGATGAAAAATACTTGTACAAGCAAAATTGTCTAGTGTCTAGTTTCACATTGACGCCACATAAAGCATGACACGGAGTTACCTCGCATCACGTTGGACGGTTGAAAATAAATATCTAATTCAACGTTGTTTGAGTTTACCAATAGGTGATCCACTTTATGATTAAATCGCTTGATTCCTTGATTCCACCTAACTTGGAACGAACAGTGGTGCTTACTTCTGCAGGATCTTTGACATAACCAATTCCATATGCGATTTTCAATTTCATTCACTTGTGACTTCCATTTTTTGAAAAAATAAGAATTCAGCTGCATTTCCAAGAGACGAATATCCAACTCAGCTTGAAGAATAGAAAATACCGTCAATTCTACACCAGTCAATCTGTCCTTCGCATTGTGTTTTTGAGCTACAACTGGAAAGTTTCCGATGGTACACTTATTATCATTTAAAACGATCAAGCATGGAATTGTTGTTCTTCGAAGTTGATGCTGTAAACATTTTCTTTGTTCAGCGAATTGTTTGACGCAGTAAACCTTCCGACAGCTCAGTAGTGTGGGGACACAAAAGCCAAAATCAAAAAGAATGAAAGTAATGAGCAAATATTTTACTAATTGCAGCATTCTCATTTTCTGTGCGTTATGAATGATAAAACCTTGAGGGTACAGTTGATGTAAATTGATAGAAAAGATAGAGTGGTGGACTGCAAACATGAAATTATCTTCGCATGTTAATTTCATAAATAGTATTTTGGAATCATGCTATTGGCTTGTCATTGACCAATCAGTTAACTGTCTTGAATTATGAATAGATAAAGCGGTCACGTTTATTGTATGTACCCTTATAAGTCTTTCGACCTAATGGTGGGTTATGAAAGGTGAAAGCAATCCTAAATACGTTCGTACACATAATAACTTGTAATTGTTTACGAAAATGTATAGCTAATTGAGGTAAATTCATCTCAAACCTCAAGTGCTCATTGGTCTTTCATCTACATAATAATTGCGATACTAGTATCATGAGCGTGATAGCGTTGAAATGACAACACTTCATGTTATGAAAACAATCCACCTTATGCAAAATTTACGTCCCGAGTGCAATGTGGGTCATATTTCCCTACTGCTCAGCAAAACTCAAAAATCATTTTAGAAATAAATGTGAATAAAAAGGCTTTCTATATGCAATTTAAAATGATAATTACACTCTGGATAAAACTCAATTTGCTACCAAGCAGATTATTTTCAGCAAAACGACCTAGATTAGCATATAAAGCATCAAAGCTGCCACACCCGGCATATGTTGAACAATTCCATAGCCGATAAACCTGACTATCCTGAATTTTCATGAACGAATAATCTAAAAAATAATAAGTCAAGAAAAGGAACCTTCAGTTGTATATGCAGCATCAGTAGAATCAGATGCTTGTCATGTAAAAGCGGTTGGGGTGTGGCCTTCTATCGACACTGACATTGCTCGAAGTACAGCAACACGTGGCAGAGAATTTGTCAGATTCAATCAGGGTTGGAAAAATTATAGTAATTGTAATTGTGTAATTAATTTTTGAAGTAATTGTAATTATATTATAATTGTAATTGCGAAATTCAAATGTAATTGTAATTGATTTTTTATTATGTAAGTGTAATTGAAGAAAAACGTCGGTCAATTACACGTCAATTATTTTGTGTTTTCGATTCGACGAAGTACAAAATCCAGGGATTACTATGTTGAGATTTTCACACTTTTTGTTTTTATATCTTGATATGCCTCTACTCGTAAAATCTTGTGAATTCATCTATCTGAATGTCTTTTTTACAGACCTATTTCTCCTCTTACATAGGCTACAGTAGTCAACTTGGGATGCTGACTGTTGATGATATGTACGATGATATGTTGTAGGTATGGTACAGTAACGCGTAAAATATCGGCCCTATACTTTGTTAAATCCTTGTTTAGCTAACACTCGTGAAATCATTTAGCCTAGCTTTCGCGCACTATAGCCTACATGCAAGTTGAGCTAGTATGCTAGTATGAGATAGCTAGTAGAGCAGTCAGAAATCAGGACAGGCCTGGTATCAATTTTTATGACGTGCTGTTCCAAAGGCTTAGACTACTGCTGAGTGTTCACAGGCCTATAAATACACTTGTAGCCTACAATCCCTTATATATATGCACAATTGTAGCCAATAAGGCCCATACAAGATGCTGGTAATAATGCCCTGGCCTATCACAGTATAATCAGTACTCCAAGAATCCAATGAAAGTCAGATCCGCGTAAACGTAAGTGTAGTCTTATGTACAAAATACAACTGCTTACAAAATAACTAAAAAGCGCTTTAAGCAAACACCTGTTCTATCCAAGAAACGAGACTGTAGGCCTAAGCTTAGTTGTAGAAAAGCTGGCAATGAATTGTGTCATTGCCAAATTTGTGAGGAAGATGAAAAGTTACGTATGAGACAGTGTATAGCATATGATGACTGGGTACACAAAGATTGTTTTGGTTTAAGTCATGGAAGTGACGAAGATAAGTTCCCATTTGTTTGT
Source organism: Prostheceraeus crozeri (assembly GCA_907163375.1). NCBI lineage: Eukaryota > Metazoa > Platyhelminthes > Polycladida > Euryleptidae > Prostheceraeus > Prostheceraeus crozeri. Next base: position 41,201 of record CAJQUW010012960.1, on the reverse strand, counting down.
CCTGACTGTTCCAATGTGTAGGCCTTTAAAGTCTGTGTTTCTGATTGATAATATGATAGAGAGATTATACTATATGGTTACCAAATACATGGTTTTACCATCAGTAATTATTTCTTCCTCGTGTTAAAAATATCTTTTGTTTTTCAATAAAAGTCGATGTATTTCAATGAACAATTTTTGGCTTTTCTTTTTTTTTCATAGGGGCATAACCTAGGTCCTAACTCTGAATTACAGAAACATATTAGATCTAACCTCATTATACCTATTTGCGTACCAGAAGGCAAAATATAATCCATTGTATATGGCCAAATGTTAGAAATAACTTATAAACTACGTAAATTGAAGACATGAAATAAAAACAAAAGTGGGCCTTATTACCTACACGTGTCGGCCGCGGTGATTACCCGAGGCCCAATCGGTGATTTTTCATCTTTTTACTCGCACACCTGAAGTTTTGCAATAATCGACATGAACTTCTCACACATGTCAATTACACTAGAAATAGATAATTTGAATATAAATTCATAGTATTCAATACAAAAATCAAGACTGTAGAGCTCTAAGTCAGTTGTGGGCCTTTCACCTCGCCCACCTTGTCAGCATTTGGATGTGTTGTCATTTCTGGACACACACATGAAGTCGCGGAGAACAATTTCAAATTTTGAGACGAATGCAACAACTACCGGTAGTACACCTGCAGAAGCGGACATGGAGGAGGAGATGGAAACTGATTTGGCCTGCATATAGGTCTGATTCTGGGCCGCGTTTTTACCGAATTTTTAGAATAAGCCTCAACAACAGAACACAAAATTACAAATGTCATAATAAGGGCATTTTCGAATTTATACATTAATATTTCCTCTAATACTTTACACAAATCTCTAATAAACGCCGCAGGTGAGGTCAGCGCATTAATAAACGTGAAGCCTAGCTTTGAAATAAAAGAATGTACATGTAGGAGAATGACTTTGCACGGGTATGGAACGATCCTTACAGGAGGAGATGGCGCAACCTATTTTTGGGCGCTAACACCGTTTTTAGAAATAGGCCTACCTAGTAGCATAATAGTTGCCTACTGTTAATGATGACTCAGAGACTCATCCTGTTTCTGGCCGCTGCTGCAACTGTATCGTCGATGACTCATATCAAGGCTCATCAGGACAAAGTTTTTTGTGTGCTCCACCTTAAAGTGATCATTGGTGGGTTGAAACGTAACAATTGCAATAGAAATTGGGTCTCACCACTTTCTCTGTCTTGTACTCAAAATCAAATTTACTATGACTTGAAATCGTTTCGGACAAACCCATAATTGCCCAACATTGTTCGGAAAATCAATGTAATTGTAATTGTGTAACTAATTACAACTTTTGAAGTAATTGTACTTGTAATCCGTCATCGCAAAGTCGCTTATGTAATTGTAATTGTAATTCAATAGAAGTCGTGCAATTGTAATTGAAGATTTTGATTTCAAAGTAATTGTAATTACAATTGAATTGAAAAAAATTGTGTAATTTTTCGAACCGTGGATTCAATACCACAGGAATACGTGATGAAATGGGCAGTGTCGAAGGAGCGCTCAGCGCCTCAAGTTGATAAATCCTGATTTCATTTTCACCAATAGATTAAAAAGCTACCGCTTGCATCTCTACTGGACTGATTCATGTCAATCTCAAAATTAATTGATGATAAAGCACGCAATTAATAAAAATATACAGCTGAAGCTTTGTGGAGCAGAGAGTTAATAAATCTAGGTTAATCAGAAATTAACTTAGTCTGAATAAAATATTACACACTGAAGATCTAATCAAGAAGCAACAGATAGATTTTTCTTCATGGATGCCTGAATGAATTTTGGGTAAAGGGGGCAAGAATGATTAAGCAGGGCACGTATTGAAATAAATTTTTAATAACAAGAAGCATAATTAAAACCTTCATCAGCCCTCCAGACTACATATGTAGTTTTCTGATGTTCATTTCAATATAAATCTAGAAGTTCAACTCCAATTTCAATGGAATTTCATATCCAATTAACTCACGATACTAGCTTTGCCTTGAGTATTTCCAAATGATTTTGTTAATTTAAACAAATGTGAATGCAATTTCATATGATTCCGCCCACCAGACTGCATATGTAGTTTATCACCTGACGTATTGTGCATTGAGGAGACAATTGCATCGTAGCAGAATTTGAGCAATAAAATTTGCATGAACCATCGTAATGCGAATCGGGCAGTCTTTTATACCTCTATGTATAAATTTCGATGCTTCAAAATAATAGTCGATGGAATTATTGCGTTGTTTCTTGTGAGTCGCAGCCTTCAACTTGCAGAATTTTCCCGGCTGGACGGTTAAGGCTTCTACATTATAATTTTGTTGAGCACTAATGCGTTCCTTCCATTTAGTTTGCAACTAATGAATTGACGAATGTGTGTCAAAACAAATGCCATTCACCCTAGAGGTTGAAGCTATTCTTTAGTTGATTACCCCTTATCAGTTATCACGGATGCAATCGGAACTTGTGAATGTACATTGTACATGTATAGATATTTCACGAAGTCATTCTCTGATGTCCCTGACTGACTCGACATTGAAATAAATCTCAAAATTTCTGAGACTGACAACTGGTGTATGAATACAACCGTTGCTGATATCTACGAAATATTGATAAATCTTGACATCAAAAAAGACGGTGGAAGTGATGAATTAACCCCACGCTAGTTGCGCGATAATGCGGATATACTTGCCGAGCCAATCACTCACCTTTTTTCTCTATCGTTCTCAACGACAACTGTCCCTAGTCAATGGAAAACGTGACATTATACCAATCCCAAAAAAGCAATGCAAATCAATAAAAGACCTCCGCCCACTTAAAGCCCTGAACGTCTGATATTAAAGTCGGTCAAAGTCAAATTGATTCAAACATATGGTGACCATCAATGTGATTTCCGTCCCAGATGCTCAGCATTATATGCTCACATTGCACTTGTTGACACCATAGCTATACATCTGGACTCCCCTAATATCGACAGAGGTGTGTTGTTAGCTTTTGATCTCAAAACGAACTTCCACATGATTTCATTCGCTGGTGTTTTAGCCATTTTCACATAAGAAGACAGAGAGTAACACTACGTGGTTTGGCCTCAATGGAAAAAGTCACTTCATCCGGTGTACCACAAGGATCCGTTATCTCGCCTTATCTGTTCGCCTCATTTATGGGTTCTTTATCTCCTGAACATCCAGACGCTAATATTGTCAAATACGCTGACGACTTTTACTTTTTGCTTCCGTCATGCAAACACTCAAATGTGAATGACATTATTCACTCTGAAATTAATAATGCCACACACTGGCGTCACACACATGGTCTGGCGATTAATGTGGACAAAAAACACGTCTTATGATGTTTGGAAAGTCAGGATGGTCAAGTCAGCCTCTGATCTCACGATCGTACCGGAAATCAAAATACATGTACTTGGAGTGACTTTCCGACAGAATCTAAAGTGGGATTCACACATCGACAACATTACTAAGAAAGCTTCTCAACGCATATTCCTTTTAAAGCAACTGAAAAGATCCCTGGTATAAGCAAAAACGATCTTTTGTGTGTACAAGGCATATATTTCAAGCATACTTGAATACAATTGCCCTTTATCTATCATCAATATGTCCAGAAAATCAAAAAGAAAAGTTGAAAGGGTTAGAAAATGCTGGCATCTCAGATGTGGTCGTTGTGACAGTAACTGCAATTGAAAATAACCGCCTTCCTTCTTTGAGCGGGCAGACAAGATTGCTCTTCGTACGCTTTCAGATATTCTAAAACCGGACAACTTTTTGTGCCATTTGGCTCCACGCCGACATACCGTTTCGGGTCATATCGAAATTCCACTTTGTAACTCTGTGCGACGGTCCTCTACTTTCTTTCCTTATTGCTCAAGGCTATTCAACAAAACTGTTTTTTCCTTTACTTGATTATCTTCTTTTCCTTAACGATGTTGTGAGATTCGCATAAACTGGTTTACAAAACTTATGTGAAAATGTTTGTATGATTTCCATGATCAATAACCAAAGATTATTATTATTATTATTATTACTTATCATTGATTCTCTGTACACCAATCTCCTACACTATTGATTCTATGTACACCAATCTCCTACACTATTAAGGTCTGATAGGAAGTAGGAACTCTTCTTGCTAGCGGCAAGATGTCTCGCACGAGTCTCAAGTCATCCAGTAGCGAGAGGTAAGTGAAACTAAAGATAGATAGGCCAACGAGAACGAAAAGACTTCATCCTTATGTCTTCCCATCTCAACAAAATCCTGAAGCACCCTTTCGATCGGACCTTGATTATAATACATACAAAGAACTGACAGATCTGATGGACAGCAAAAAATTAAGACTTCATTTGCATGCGCTATACTCGCTGTATGCCAGTACTGCTGTAGAACGTTTGTAATGTTTTCACTCTTGGCTACTCACTCTCATAATAATAATGAAAGTGTTTCACCACGACAGTTGCGGAGCTGTTTATTGACGTCGTCTTCAAAAACACTACTTAAATTTATGCACAATTTTAAGTAGACTTTCATCAACACCGCAGGAAAAAATTGTTTCAAAATGGCTCGAATAGGCCTACAACAACTGGAACTCGAAAATATCAAGTATCATCTTCTAGGTGCAAAACATTGAGATAAAGATGTAACTCCAATTGCAAAGTAGATATAGCATGTGCAAATTATGATGCATCCCAATTGCTAAGCATATTGCTACGCACATTTCCGTTGCCCATTTGTTAGCCATGTTATTTGTTGCCTTTGACTGCATTTGTGCTGCAAACAGGCCTTATGTTAAACAAATTGCTTTAATAAGTTAATCAAACTTCCTTTTCAAGTACACGTTTTTTAACTTATAGTATCTCAGATTATGGATATTTTTCTCGCACATTTCAATGGGTGTTTACATTTGACTGTGAATTTTAGATAATTTTCTAATTTCTGAAAATGTCTTGACTAAAGAGCATATTTTGTTGATAGGGAAGAGTCAAGAATAATTTGATGTTATCTTATTTTTTTATACAGCTATTAATTTCAATCACTACTCAGTGATCATCTTCAGGCGAAAAGGAATTTAAATATTGACTTGTACATAAGATTCAAATTTTTTCGTACAATGATATCATAAAAGTATGACATGGAAGGGATGATATAGGAGATGGGTAATAGAGATATGTATGAGGCAGGTAGTACTGGGTTACATAGTAACAGTAGCATAGAAAACAATAACCTGACTGAAAAGTTAGTGGTACATAAGTAAAATTTGAATCCTAAGTATCAAAAAGAGAAAATCCTTGTAGCTGTTCAGTTCATGTTTGTTGTTAATTGTTGGTTTTAATTTGTTGATGTAAAAAGCTTCTCTTAAACGAAGATTGCTCGCATCGTGGTCATGTGCTAGAATTGATGTTATAATGTTGTTTGTTTGACAGTTGTTCAAATGTTTTCTGATGGATGAATCAGCAGTTGTCATATGCTCTTTGCAGCGGATATGGAAAAATCGTACAGTGCTGCCGATGTAAAATTGCTGGCATTTAGAGCAAGAGATCTGATAAACAATGTTTTTCTTCTTACAGTTTTTACAGTCAAGCACAGGACAATTCGATAAGTTGCAGCGTTGATCTTGTTGTGAGTTCGTTTTGAGTGCATTTCTTAGTGTTCTACTTTTTCTTGTTAGCCGAACATTTATTTTTTCTCGTCGAAAGACACTTTTAATTTGGTTATCTAACTTGTTAGATATGTAAGGAAATGGAAAATACATAAATTCATTGTCATTTTTCCGCTTAGATTTTCTGTTATTCTTTGAAGAATATTTGATCATTTGTGTGGGGTATTCATTGCTGAGGAGAATATTTTCGAATACATTTTCATGTTTTTTTTATAGACTTGTAAAATGGAACACCGTTCAGCAATTCGCTGCTTTTCGTTTCTGATGAAGTGAGATTTTGCTATGGTTGGTAGATTTGATCTATAATGGACAAAAATATTCTTTCTAGCTGTCTTTCTGTAGAATTCAAATTGAGGGTTGTTTGAAGTGGTCATGGTTACAGAAAAATCAAGCAAACTGAGAGTGTTCGTAGCGGATGGGTGTTCGATCTCGAACTTGATGTTTGGATGTTGTGAATTCAAAGTTTGGAGTAATTGAATGGCTTGTTCTTCATTTGTTACCAGGGCAAAGCAGTCATCGACATAGCGTTTAAACAACGGAATTTCACTCATTGTTGATAATGTTGTTCTCTCAATCGTGTCAATGAATAGGATAGCAAGTATTACAGATAATGAATTTCCCATTGGAAGACCAGTTGTTTGACGATAAGATTTGCCTTGAAACTCGAAGAAAGTATTGTTGAGAATAACCACTAATAGTTGTTGTATTTGGTTGATTACGAGTCCTTTGACATGTGTGATGTTGTTGTTTTGTAGTTTTTGAATGGTTGTTGAGATGGCATTTTTGATTGGCTTCAATGGTTGGTATGGCTTCAATGGTTGATCATAGTTAGTATTCTTGATTGCTTCAATCAGCTACATACTCGAAGAAAGATTTGTAGGAACGAATTTTAGAAGAATTTTACTTATGTACCACTAACTTTTCAGTCAGGTCATTGTTTTCTATGCTACTGGTACTATGTAACCCAGTACTACCTGCCTCATACATATCTCTATTACCCATCTCCTATATCATCCCTTCCATGTCATACTTTTATGATATCATTGTACGAAAAAATTTGAATCTTATGTACAAGTCAATATTTAAATTCCTTTTCGCCTGAAGATGATCACTGAGTAGTGATTGAAATTAATAGCTGTATAAAAAAATAAGATAACATCAAATTATTCTTGACTCTTCCCTATCAACAAAATAATTTTCTAATAATTGAGCAATCGTTACACCATTAGGCCTACGCAACAAAACTAGCTTGCGGCATGTACCAATGTCCGAGTAAACATTATCTGATAGGAATATGAGCTGATATCAGTGGCGGGCGCGATTCGATTTTCGCACGATTCCGAATCGCGCGACTCAGCTCACGATTAATCGAAAATTGCGCGATTCTGAATATTTTGAGATCAGTGACTAGAAGTTTGCAGTTAACCTAGCCTGCATTATTTTTCACTTCAGAACTATTTTTCCATTAAAAGTTTGATAATTTCCATTTAAATTGAGAGCTTGTGACACTATTTAGACTATTTGCAGTGCTCCGAGCGACATACCCTCCGAATTTTCGGGAATTCCCGAATGAATGTTTCGGGAATTTTCGGGAATTATGTACTATCACATTAAAACGGCACAGAAACCGTTAATGGGATAGTATTCATTAATTGACAAAGCAGCACATTAATTTAATGCATCTGTAAGTATTTTGATCCCCGGAAACAGACCAGTTAAGACCCCTACAGACTAGTTATATCCCTTACATTTCTTCAAATATTGTGCATAATAGTCTTCATAAAGCTTATCTTCGTGTGCTTGGGTTTTAAAATGAATGGAAGCTTTGAGATACTATGAGCAAATCTGAATACTTCAACAACTTAAAGCGTACAGCAACACATAGAAAATATTAATTAATCGGCATACAATGAAGAAACGTCATATCTATGTTGCACATGTATTATCTATTTTCATCTAAGCACTGTACTACTGCCATTGCTTAACAAGTACATGCAGATATATTTTATTACAAAAAATACTCAGTTTATCCACATTCATTTATTTTCACGAAGGTCTGAAGTTATTTGGAAGATGATTCTTTGACAACAAATTGGTCCATCAAAGACACCATCTTTTTTCCTTTTTTTGTTTCAATAGAGTCTTTTTCTTCTCTAATAGAAATTTCAATTATTCTTCCGAATCTTTCATTTTTGTTGTTGCCGTCGTAATAAACTCTGCAAGTTTTCTTTTTTTCGTAAATAAATTCTTGCAATTGCCGATCCGTTTCAAGGGCAGAACTTTCAATATTCATGAGTGAGTCATTTGACTTCAGAAAATTGGAAAAATCTCCAATAATTTGTGCCTCCATGTTTTTCCTTTTAATATCCTCGTTCACTTTGGCTTCATCCCTTTTTCGCTTCCTGTAGTGCTGATGTGCAGCAGAGCTGACACTCAGAAGGCTTTCATTGATTGGAACAGTGGAATTTGTCCAACCATTAGCCAAAAGCATCGACTTACTGACGACCAGTGCCTGTATAGTGTCCGGCGAGAGGCAAGATCGCTTCTTTGTCACAACGTCAGACAGGACACTGAACTGCCTTTCAATTTCGCTGTTCCCATGTGGGATAACGATGACGGTTTTCACCAGTCTGCAGAGCATAGGCAACTTTTGATTTTTTTCAATTGTTGACCAGAACTCAATGGTCGATTCGCTCGAAGGTTCACTTCGGCAGCCTTCTTCGATTCACGAGACCATGGGATTGGGAAGTACATAAGTCATAAATGTTTACTCTGAAATATACAGAAAACGCAAAGCGATGGCCGCAAGGGCACTTACAAGTAAGCGTTGATAACACGTGCAACATATGCATACGCAAAGTTTAGCATCAATAAAAAATACATGAGACATATATTTATAAATTTACCGGGTGATCATGATGTACATGCACATGATAAACAAATTATATGAGACCCACATATTCACAAATTTTAAGAGTCAGCGAAACTGATCCCCTCAGAAATATCAAAAGAATCAACTATGCCTTGTTACCACTTTGCTCAAAGACACTTCGAAACAAAATCAAGCGCGCACATTATGTTAGTAAAATCTGGAGTCGTGCAACGGATCGCAAACCGAACGATGATTTGAATCCATCAAACTACGGATGGAAAATTGAAGATGAGAGATAATGGGTTCTGGATTGATTTGAAAGGGAAATTTACCTACATACCTCAGTAAAGATGTTCGTGAGGAAAGCACTGACCTGAACCAGACGGTTGACGAGAAGTTTGAAGAAGAATGGACCAACGAAAGTGATAGTGATAGCGACAGTGAGAACGACGATTGATGTTGTACTTTTGTCCGTAACTTTTTCTTCAGAAAAATATTTTTTCTCAATAGCTCTTTTCTTGTCACAGTAAGACACCATATGTAGCCTTCATTACCATCTATCTATTAAAAATTAGCAGAAACATTGAAGATTGCAATCAACCATTATATTTTGAATAAAGAATTTTTTTTAGATATTTAGAAAATTTAAGTTGGTATTTTATGAATGAAATATACAAATTATACAAGGGTCTATTTTAGGGGTCATTTATTAAAGTGTCTGTTTGAGGAAACGCAACCACCAAAATGTCTGTCATAGGTATTTTTTAATACTCAGTACTTCTGTCCTCAAAATGTCTTGGTTTGAGCCAGGACATCCAATGTTGGAGTATTGGCCCTTTTGGAGGGGGGTCTTTCAGGGGGCCTAACATGTAGGTGCCATCACTAGAACTCGGCAGACGTCCAGATTCAAGTATTACTAACCATATACGAACGTCCTATGGACATGATGATCCTTTGGACATCTTTCGTTGGAGTTCATCCGTCTGGGCTGCGGGACTAATATATATCATATACCATACACAAAATACGTGAGATCTACAGGGCCTATATTTATAAATTTGAAAAGTGATGATCACGACATGATACGAGTTCACTGGATGGGAGTCCTCAAAATAGAGCAAAAGTACGTAAATGCTTAACATCTAATATAGAAATGAATGCAAAAAAAATCATCGATACAAAATTTACACTTTAATGATCATGGTCAGAATATATGCAAATTCATTCGGATCAATGAGATTGAGACTCTTACTGATCTTCATTGTAATGAGAATCATCTTCTATATGGAATGTAGGAATGTATCTAAATAAAATTTACCATCAGGTATAAAATGCACTTGTCAAATAATTTTGTACGAAATCACATATTCCCAAAATTCCCGAATTCGGGAGTAACTTAAAATTTTCGGGAAATTCCCGAATTCGGGAATGAATCGGAGCACTGTATTTGTCTATTTAGACTGAAATTATGACTACCCTATTAATTAATGCGGAAAATGGCATAATAAATCAGAACACATAAAAAGTCGCAAACAAGACATGAAAAGTTTTGATAATCTATTTATAAGATTCTACTGCAAATCTGTCATCGTAGAGGTGCTGCAAGTACATCATGTACAGTTGTACATGCACCATGAAGTATATTATTAATATTTTTAATTCACAGTTTCCCAGTTTCTTTTGGTCTTTATCAGTCATATTTTATCGAACATAACTGTAGGAGTGTGGGTTTATGTCATTTCTTCTATCGGTCATGAAATAAACATAATCATGCATCAATTAAATAAACTATTAGACTCATAACGCTTGCAAAACATTAGCTAATCTAATAGAGGGACGTCCACAGACGAGCAATTTTAAGCACAAAAATTCTGTGACAGCTGAGACATTGCACGTCGCCTAACAAGGTTGGTCAGTAAGACTCGGAATGGCCCAGACTAAATATCTAGATATATAATATATAGAATTGGCATTTATAATATATTATTATATATAAGTATATTATAATATATATAAAATATCTAGAATTGGCACTCTATAGCATAATCTTCATGATTATCAGCCACACGGCATAGTCAGGAAAGATAGACATAGAGCAGCCCGTTGTACATTCCTTCAGCTTCCTTGCAGGGCGAAACGCAGCGTCTACGGTTGCCAAGGAATTCTCTTGATTCATTTGCTCAAGTCTGGTGACAATTTCCTATTCCATACTCTGGTGAATTAGCACTGTACAATCTTCATAATTAGCAAATCTGCAAGTGCAATTGCTACTGGGGTTATGTTCATTGTGTGCATGCTAAATGTAAATCAGGCATTTTACGCATTGTCATCAATGTATTTATATGATTTCGAAGCGGATATGTAATATGATAGGGACCTACAATGCTTGACTGCCTTGACAACATGCATGATTCGCATAAATGGTGCACCTGGCCTATGCGAACGTGTTTAATACTATGTGGGGAACTCCCAGAGAGATTTCACAAGGCAACTCTGTCTAGCTAAACATGATCTCAGGAACGAGCACACGCGCATTGCAATTATCTCGAACGATGAATGAGTGAATAGAAGCATCATCTTCACCTCATCAAGTAAATTTTATTGAGGAGTCACATTGCAAAAAATCGCACGATTCCTGGTCATTCAAGAATCGCGCGATTGATTCTGTCGCACGACTAATCGTGCGGAATCGATTAACTGCTCCCACCACTGGCTGATATATCCATGTATGTGCATCAATACCCTTGAGCAATTAAGAACCAATGAAAATATACAAAAACTACGTATATAGTCTGGTAGGCGAAATAGGTAGATAAATTTGCCGGACTGATGAGTGTTAAACCATTAAATCTTTCACACATACAGACCTACGTAATTGTGTTCGGGACGAGTACTCGAGTACTCACTCTCTAAGTGTTGCTTGAGCTCGAGTAGCAAATATTCGAAACTAAAATATTTATGTGATAGTTTGCATAACTCATTCTTTTGACAGGAATCCACTGGTAATAAGTCCTCTTCAACATATTTCAATGTTTTCTTCATTAAAAAGATGATAATTCTTAGATCTAAAGTATCGTAAAGCAACCAATTACTACACGTACAAGATCATGTCGTTCAGAGAATGTGAGGGTTTCTTTTCGCTTCTACTCAGATCGATGATTACCTATTTCGTTGCATTGAAAGTACCAGTTGTTTAGATGAAATTATTCGTTAAATAGGCCATTAAATATTTCAACAAGTCAAACACAAAGACAGACTAAGTAACAAGGGAATATATCGGTTATGTGGGGAGATTTAGCTGTTGTGAGCTCTCCCAGTAAACTTTATGATATGTGAAATTGAAGTTCGACTTCATAAACTTCTGTGTGTGGTTTGTACTTGCTGCTCCTTCACACAAGTCATACATTGTTCAGTGTCCATAATAGATATTGTTGATATACAATTACAAAAGCATATATATAGTACTATGGTCTATAAAGACTCATACATCGAAATCAGAAATTAGGAAAGTGTAATTTTATTTTCAAGTTTTTGCGTCAAACAAAGGGGATACATTTTCAAGCAGAATGATGACTTATAAAGATGTAATATCGAGAAAAACGACTACGCAATTTTGTTTGATGAGTGTACAAAGTAACATTTACAGTATGTATCGCTTTACGGATTTACTGCATTGTATGTGCAGTATATGACATTCTAACAAGTCCTTCAATATTTCAAGTATCATAGGCTAAGTTTGATATTAGTCTAAAATTGTCTAAACTAACGGCGGTGATAAGGTGAGTGTACATAAGCGTGTAGCATACTTTCGAGCTACTTTGATTATTGATTCCACAATCTTGCCAATTGAAAAGCTTTGAAGCATCGGAGAATCATGGAATCTGCTGCATTTTTTATCACAAAAATGATGCAACTAGCTACCAAATGTTTATCCAAAATGAATTCCTTATTTCGGAAAAACGTAGAAGCAAAAACGAAAACTATTTCATCAGAAATACTTCTAATTCGAAGTTAAATCTCGAAGACAGTTGAAAACAATTCTCTAGAAGAGATGGAAGGGTTCGGGGTTCTTCAACCAGGCATCCAGGAAAAAATTTGTCAGAATCAAAAGAGCATAAAAGCGTATTAGTCCGGGAGCTAGCGTGAAGTTGTGCAGGGAACGAGGTAGTACATAAAACTTTCACATAGCATAGTGCACCTCTAACCTACTGCAAAACTTCGCGTCTGCCGGATCAGATCATTTGCTTTTCAGAAATAGAGATGATAACAAAATCCTATGTATTTCCAATGGTAAAATTGTGACATTTAAGGTGTTGACTCCATTTTTTCGAGTTTTTGCTCATAAAAGTTACACAAATTGGTATTTTGTTGAACTGGTTATTATAGAAATCATCTATAGATCATGATCTTTCAAATGAGTTATCATTCAGTGACAGAGGATGAAGTAAAGTGTACAAACAGACACTTTTCGTTGGTGCAACTGCAAATTTTAACATAGAAATTTCAGGAAAATTGTTGATATACTTTAACCAGAAATGTCTGTTTGTACACTTTACTTCATCCTCTGTCACTGAATAATAACTGATTTGAAAGATCATGATCTGTAGATGATTTCTATAATAACCAGTTCAACAAAATACCAATTTGTGTGATTTTTATGAGCAAAAACTCGAAAAAATGGAGTCAACACCTTAAATGTCACAATTTTACCATTGGAAATACATAGGATTTTGTTATCATCTCTATTTCTGAAAAGCAAATGATCTGATCCGGCAGACGCGAAGTTTTGCAGTAGGTTAGAGGTGTACTATGCTATGTGAAAGTTTTATGTACTACCTCGTTCCCTGCACAACTTCGCGCTAGCTCCCGGACTATATGTCAAAGTCAACCTGTTTTAAAAATTAGTTGTGACATTTCTACATCGCGTTGACTAAATCTTGCCTCAGGTGCAGTAAACTCATCAACTTCAGGTCGGATACTTGGCTAGCAACCCAAGGAAACCATATTTCGATTGATCCGAAATACTCTCTTCGACGTTTATTTCGCTTAGAAAATTCGTAGGCTAGTGTTCCACAATTTAGATCGTCGAGACGTTGTTTGTAAATTGTGTGTGAACATAATGTTACAAGGCACAAGGCACTCAAAGTGCGCTCTGCATTTGAAGAGGACTTGGAAATTCTTATTTAAAATTGCAATAAAGAATGGACAGCCTGGCACGATAGCTTAGCACTTCTCATATCATTCACAGACGACATCGATTCGCGTGACAAGTTTCACTGTGGGATGCGACTGGTCATAATTAGGCTATACATCTTAATGAGAAGCGAGAGGCTTGCCTAATGCCATGTCGTCTTTCAAATTTCCAACAGACCAAAATATTCCGGACATATTTTGCAAGCGCTCCGAATCTTCGGTTGATATTTGCTCATTGTTCGAACCGTTTAAAATGACACTCCACATCATCTGAACAACTTTGAGGTCTGTGTGATAGTATCGTATATCCATGCTGTTTGTCAGGCAGTCCATGATTCTAAAGAATTTGAAAATTCCGCGAAATAGCATGATGTTATATGAATAAAACAAAAGCCGTGCTATTTATAGGTCTTTATAAATAGACTTATGCTCGGAAGCAAGACACCGGATTCTTTTAGATGGAAAAGAGAAGTTCCTCGCTTCGTTTTAGTTGAAATACATGATGAAAACAATATAGACTATCATGCCAATGTATTAAAATAGCTAATACACAAAATTACTTGAAACAGTTTATTGTGATGATAACGTAACCACAGCATTCTTTCTAAATGCATATAAATGAACCATGATCTAAAACAATTTTATCTTGATCATGTGAATCCTCATATGCAAGACATTGGTACAATACTGATCTGTATGCAAAAATTAAAACCTATAAAAATGTATGAACAAATTGAAATGAATTTGTATGGAATTGTGATAAAACAATAGATAATTCCTGAAGGTAACTTAACAGTATAGGTATTAATTCAACAGACTGAAAATAACTGCGCGTCTTGGTGGATTTGAACCACCGACCTCTGGCAAGGTTGTGTTCAAACTTGGGCTTGCCAAACCAAACTTGCAAGCCCAAGATTAAAGATTGGGGTACCCTCCAAGACCCAAGACCAAGAGTGGCTATTTTTCTAATAAAGTGGAACAGCAATTTCCAGAACATGTTTGGAATTTTGATTGAGATTTAAAATTGCATGAAGATACGACGGTGTGTCAGAAAAGTATCCGGACTGTGTTCACAAAAACTTTATTTTGAAATACAGCAAAAATTTAAGCCCTCTCCCCTTCAAAGTAACACCCTCAGAGTCTAACACACTTCTTCATCCTCTTCTGCCATGCGTTCATGCACTCCTGGAAGGAATCTTGCGGGATCTTGCGGAGTTCCGTCGTCACGGCCTTCTTGATGGTCTCCACATCCGAAAAATGTGTTCCTTTGATCACTTCTTTCAGCTTGGGGAATAGAAAAAAAATCGCACGGAGCTAGGTCGGGGGAGTACGGAGGTTGATCAAGGACGGTGACGTTCTTCTCGGCCAAGAACTGACGAATGCTCAGAGCGTTGTGAGCCGGCGCGTTGTCATGATGAAGCATCCACGAGCTGTCCAGCCACAAGTCTCTCCTCTTCTCACGCACTGATCGGAACAAACGTCGTAAGATCTCTTTGTAGACATGCTGGTTGACCGTTTGACCTTGCGGTAAGAATTCAGCGTGGACAATTCCTCTGATATCGAAGAAGGCGATCAACAAGAGTTTGATTTTGGATCTTGATTGTCGCGCTTTCTGTGGCCTCGGTGACCCAGGACTTTTCCACTCGCAACTTTGACGCTTCGTTTCTGGGTCGTACTCAAAGACCCATGACTCATCGCCCGTTATGACCTTTGCTAGCAAGTTCGGTTCGGTTTCGAGGCGCTCGATGATGTCCTCACACACTTGGACACGCCGCTCCTTCTGGTCGTCATTCAGCAGCTTCGGGACCATCTTCGCGCAGATCTTTCGCATACCCAAGTCTTCTGTGATGATCTTCCAGACGCAATCTCGATTGATGCTTAGACTGTCAGCTATCATCTTTACAGTCAGCCGACGATCATTCCGAATCATCTGTCTTACGCGATCAACGTTCTCCTCCGCTCTGCTGGTCGATGGTCTTCCACTCCTGGCGGCGTCCTCCACTTCCTCGAGTCCGTCTCTGAATCGTTTGTGCCACTCAAAAACCGAAGACCGGGCCATTGTTTCGTCCCCGTAAACTACTTGCAGCATTTTGAATGCTTCCGTAGGAGACTTTCCCAGGCGGACCAAGAATTTCAAATTCGTTCGCTGCTCTAATGCCATAACGAAATGTGCAGTCGAAAACATTCATCGCGCTTAAGAGGTGACAAAACGAGATGACTTCGATGAGTTGTAATCAACCGCCTGCGAGACGCACACGATGGCTGCAGAGATGGCTGATTCGGCGTTCATTTGGACAGAGTGGTTACCCGTCTCTAATTACGTAACCGGATTATCGATTTTCTATTTCTTGCTTGAACAGCAGGCACAGTCCAGATACTTTTCTGACACACCTCGTATTTTGAATCATACCATATTGTACGTACATATTGCTATCCATTTAATATGTATCTAATGTTCATATTAATTGCTAATTATTACATGAATTCGTTATTGCGGAATTGAGACCATATTAATATTCAGCTAAAAGTTTTAATTATCGGCATAGGTTATCTATGGGCTTAATATCATCAACCCTGTTTACGTCTACAGCCCAATAATTTCCTAATTAGAACAACATGCATGACTAAGCTACTTTCCTTACAACATGTCTGATCGAGAAACGAAACACACATAACATAGGCCTCGTATAGGATGAAAATCGCACAAATGTAGATATAACGATATTTTTACTAGTCGTTAGAAGCAATCATCAAAGAATGTCACTGCATTAAATGATGCCGATATCTTTCTACTTCTGATACATGTAGCTTAATAGTAGAATAAACAATATAGGCCGAAGTTTTTAACTTTCAAGGAAGGAGGCTATAAGAAGCAAGTTATCTACGAATTGTTGTAGGCTACCAATTAAACAGCATAAGCGTTATGCAGGTGTTGGTTTAATACATTGCATTTTTCAAGTATTATTTGTTTTATTTCACGCAAAATGATACAGTAGAACCACTTATAACGTACTTCAAGGGACCTAAAAAATTGGTACGTTATATCCGAGGTATGTTGTATCCGAGGTGTGCAAGAACACGTTGTATAAGAAGTATTGAAGCCTACTTCTGCACCAAATTAAGTTGTCAATTACAATAGTAAGGTCCTATCCATTATGACCACCTAAATCTCACTATGCATCACCATAAATACATGTACAGTCGAACCTCCTATTGCGGACATTCTATACAGCGGACACCTCCGTATTACGGACAGTTGAGCTCAGTCCCGAATAATGTTCGTATCATCACCGGTAACTCCATACTGCGGACACCTCTAAAATGCGGACACTAAGGCGCAGTCCCGACGGTGTCCGTAATATGGAGGTTCTACTGTACATGTAATGTGCATATATTTGTATGCCCTGGCCCTACATGTATGATCATGCCTACTCGAGAAATTGATGATTTATTTCTTCTTCTCAAGAGATATGGAAGTCCTTAAAGTGGCCATGTCTGATTGACGGTGTCTGGCGATGAAATGGATAGACAATGCACGAAACAGTCTCAGATGAAGATTCGATGGAACAGCAGTGACGCGTTAAGAAGACACCATCACAGACAATGTCTTAATTCCAGTTCACTTCTATCGATTGCTCATTGGACGAATATCGACACTCAAAAGTTGTCCTCCACCGAGCCAAACACAAGAGCTGTTGCTGCCATCATCAAACGCAGCAAGTTATTGCAGAATCGTGTCAGCTTCGTTTCGATGATTCAGAATACTTAAGTACTTTCATCCCTAAGTACGTTGTAAAAAATCAAAATTTGCTCTGTGGACCCTTGAAAAGAGTTCGCTATATCCGAGTAGTACGTTATATCCGAGAGTTCGTTATAACCGAGTCCGTTATAAGTGGGTTCTACTGTATATACAAAATTCTGTCTAACACAATCTGCACTACATCTGGCTTAATGAATTAAATTCAGAAGGAAGCCATAAGTAATCAAAGCATAGTTTAAAAGCTAATTAAACAACAATCAGATAGACTTTTACGTTAGGTCTATATCAAAATTGATGATAGCACAGTTTTATCATAGAAAGACCAATCGTGTGGTTGAAGTAGGTTACATATTTACATGTACATACATGCAAGCTTACATGTAGATGACTTGCTATGACATGATGTGGTCATTTACTTAGGCAGAATTTTTCCAAGAAAAACCGCAAATGATCATTCATGGTCAATTTCTTTACTCTTGGGTTCTCACTCTTGGGGGTACCCAAGCTCACCCCAAGATTCTTGGGTACCCTTAAGATTAATAGCCACCCAAGACTACCCAAAACCCAAGAGTGAACCCAAGACCCAACCTTGCTTCTGGCATTCTAGGCCAACGCTCTACCAACTGAGCTATCGACGGGCGACAGAACGACATAAGTCCTCAATTGAAGACTCCGTAAGAGAATCCGATAGCTTCATACGCCAAGACAACATAGCATTAACCGTCAAGCTAAACTACTGAAGCAAGTTATCAGTAATTCAAAGGCAGCATTATACTTTGAAACGGTGACTTAGTCCCCACAAGTATTCAAAGAAAGCTACAATAACAATTCAACAGACGGAAAATAACTGCGCGTCTTGGTGGATTTGAACCACCGACCTCTAGCATTCTAGGCCAACGCTCTACCAACTGAGCTATCGACGACCGACAGAATGACGTAAGTCCTCAATTGAAGAACCCGCGTAAGAGAATCCGATAGCTTCATTAAGTAATCAGTAACTACCAAGTGCTCGCAATTTGTAGAAAATTACTTAAAATATGATTTTTGTGAGATACATGTAGGGTTAATTAATTGCAAAAAGTACAGTAGCCTCAGCAGAGATAGAGTTATACGCACAATTAGGTAAGCGCTGAACTTTGATTTTTTAGGTTCGCTGAACCAGTACATTGCCAAGCCTAACAAATAACAAGAAGTTCGGCCGAACCGAACTGGCCGAAACCTTTCGCTATTATTATTGCTTCAAATGATTGCTGTCAACATTTTCTCTTGAATATTTCCAATCACTGTGTGTAACGTAAAGCATCTTCATCATAAATTCACTACGCAGGCCTATACTTGCATAATGTTATGTAGTGACTAATATTGATTATAACAATGATTTGGTAAGTTAGGCTACAACGATGGAAAAGGAGATGGGCTATTATAGATCAACGAAATGTGACGTTGTGACAGTGCGTAGAACTTTGTAGGACTTAGTCTGATGACATCGCATCTTGACTTTACGATTCCTAACGATTCACACGACAATTTTGATGGGATGTCTCGCCCTTTTTAAAGTCTCAATACGATTGATTTTCTACTACTACTTTGGCAATTGGCATATTTTGAAATAGCAATCGACTGATGAGACTGTTAAGCGTATAGAAAATCGTGAGGGTCCACGATTATGTGAAATTGTAGCTATGTGTTAATGGTCAACATCGTATACGCTGAGTTCTTCGAGAACAGTGTAACAGGTAACTTGGTGGTAATTGGTGGATATTTTTATATAAGCGGTGTTAACAGTTCATTCCGGAACGACTGTTTTCCGAAATACTGCTGTTCTTGCACCATAATGCACAATAAATAGTGAATTTCCTTCTGTGACCGGTTTTTTATTGTGCCAAAATTTTGATAGGGCCTATAACATTTTTAGCATTCGTTTTTGTCTCTTTAAACACCCTTCTTATACGACCCACCTAACGATAACTGATGATATTCTACAATTGCACTATGATTTGTCTTTTATGCACTCTAAGTTCATAAATGTGACAAACTTAGGATTGGAAATGCTCAAGAATGCTTGAAACTGCTTACAGATGCTTGGAAACTTATTTAAGAACGATAATATTTTATCAAATGAATGTTTTCTAAATTAGTCTTGATATTAAAAGTTCGGTAGTTCGACACCAAAGCAGGCTGATTTCACATCAGTAGCAGGTCACTAAAAATGCTAATAATTAACCTTTCAGAATCATTAATCAAGATATGTCTCTAAGATCCAATCAAAATTATTTAGGCCTAGCTGGCATAGCCCTGCGGAAAAGTTTCAGTAATAAATAATATTTTCACTTATAGGCTTCACAAGATACCAAGCGTGTTGTTCAGATAAGAAGGCAAGACAGTAATGATGTTCATGAGGGACTCTTTGTACGAAAGCGTTTCACTGATAGGAAATCAATAGAGTGCAAAACTAGGCCTGATTATTGGTTCTCCGCAAATTAGAGCAATTAAATTAAATTTCTCCGTAATTAGCCTAATTTACCATAACGCTAATTGCAAAGCAGTCTCGAATACCCAATTATTGTAATTTCAATGAGAAAGTCTTGTTATAATCTCAGACAGGGATTATCTACGATGAATCCATTTCTTAATTGAACAAAATGAAAAGCGAGAGAATCGTATTACGTATTTTTTCCGAACTTAGGCACTGATCATATTCTGGATCATCCATCTTCGTCTAAAATGTATTTAAGCATGGTAGTGCGATACAGGTACCCTGTTCCGGTATGCATCAATTCATGATTATAGTTATCGTTTTGTAATATTTCATCACGACAAGCACATACCGATACCCCGTTATACAAACTGTACTGAAGAATACTGCAAATTGATTACACAATATATTTCCTTCTGTTATAAGAAATCGTTGTTGTGCTTGGTACCAGCTCTATCAATAATTGATTACACATCACAATTTTCCTATTTGATTACCCACTCGAGTTTCATTAATTGAACATGCATGAAATAACCAATATAATTACAGAAGATGTAATAACTAATAAACAACATTGGCTTAAGTGAGTGATCAAGAGACGTTTTTCAATAAAAGAAATCTCTTGCTTGATGATAAGTTTGCGCATTACTTAAATAGTAAAAGCCAGTTTTGCTGGCATGAAATACAGGCCGGTCCGTTCGACGGTCGGGGCCAAACGTGTACCGAATTGTTGTACGTCCATGAGTTCACTAGGTCCAGGTTCTGATCCCCTTTTGAACTATCTACTTGGTGGCGCTTGTAGGTCGTGTTCCCCGGATGCTGCCATCTTACCCGCCGCTAGTAACTAAATCAACCCCAGCCAAGTGTTGGACGGCTGTAAATAACATGGTTTACTCGGACAATTCGGGAGGGTAGTGGAGGAAATGCTATCGAAACAACTTTGGTACCCACACTTTGTAGAGAAGGTGACTCAACAAATCCTCTGCTGTATTGGTAGAAGTTCAGTTGACAAGGCTATGAGTCCCCACCAAGACAGAAAGGGTTGGCGTCAGGAAGGGTATCCGGACATAAAATACTGCCTCAATGCTTGTATGGACATGGCAATGAGAGAAATGGGCAGGGTGCAGCCCAGTGTACCCCGTGGGCGTCTCCATCAGCCTACGAAAAAAAGAATGGTGGGTGAATGGAACTCATGCGGGGCGGCTAATGACGGCGCGCTACCTGATGCGTTGCGCCGAAGTGAGATGGTTGACAAACTGAGAGTGGGAACATGGAATATTGGCTCTATGTCCGGCAGAGTTGGTGGAAGTGTTAAGACGCGTGGACATCTGCTGCGTTCAAGAGACAAGGTGGAGAGGGAAAAGTTCAAAATGGCTTGGTCCGATTGGTTCAAGGTTCAACGTCTTCTGGAGCGGTAGCGAAGATGGGACAGCACGAGTGGGCATGTTGCTAGCAGAAGAATTAATCGCAAATGTAGCTTGTGTGCATAGTCTATGCTTGTCTACTTTGTCTATGCTTGTGTGCATCGCATCAGCAGCAGGTTAATGGTGTTGAAACTGTTAATTAACCGCCGTCCCTTCACCATTGTTAGCGGTTATGCCCGTCAAACAGGAAGAAAGGTTGATGAAAAGGAATATTTCTGGAAATCAGTGCATGATGTAATGCGAAATATCAACGCAACCAAATCGGTTTTCCTCTGGTGACTTCAATGGTCATGTGGGTCGTCAAAGTGACGGCTATGAAGGAGTTCACGACGGTAGAGACTTCGGAATTTGAAATAACGACGGAGAGAGCATTCTCGAACTAGGTGACATGTTTGATCTGGCTATAAGCAGCACTTTCTTTGCGAAACCGGAGAACCATATTATTACGTATACTAGCGGTGGCAACAAGAAACAGATAGACTTCGTCCTTGTCCGAAAGAGAGATTTGAAGGAAGCTCTAAATTTGAAGGCAATACCAAACGAAGAATGTGTCCAACAACACAGCCTTGTAGCCGCCGATTGCTCCATCAAGAAAGTTAAACCCGTCAGAAACAAGTTTACCCCCAGACTGAAGTGGTGGAAATTTCGTGATCAGGCCGTCCGTGAAAGGTTTGAAATCGAAGTGAATAGAAGAGCGAGTGGTTGAGATTGCGACGAATTTAGAGGAAAAGTGGACTGCAATGAAGAACATCTGGCTCGAGGCAGGAGTTGACATGCGACAAAACTGAAGGTCCCGCGCGCACGAGGGAAACCTCTTGGTGGAACGACGAATTGGAAAGAGCAGTGGCGGAGAAGAAGCATTTGTATTCCGAGTGGTGAAAGTCAGGTCAGGAGACAGATCACGAACGTTATCACGGGCTAAACGTAAGTCAGGGCAGGTAGTGTGGAGCGCTCAGTAAAAGAAAATGCACGAGCTGACACAAGATTTGGAACATCGCTACTCTGGACAAGCCATCTTCAAAGTTGCAAAGCAAATGAAAAAATGAATGGGAAGAACCCACTCCTCCTGCCTTCATGAAAGATGTCGATGGAAACTTGGTAACTGATGAATTGACGCTACGTGAAAAGTGGCGTAGCTTTATGAGCTCCTTACTGAACACTCAAAATCAGTTCGAGAACCTTCAGGTAGGTATGCTGACAGAGGGTCCAGGCATTGAATTGTCAAAAACGGATGTAGCTAGTGCCATTCGAAAAAGCCGCAGAAGAAGAGCTACAGGACCTTCCGGTGCCGTTCTTGAAATGATTGAAGCTTCGGGTGTTGTCGCGGTAGAATGGCTAGCAAATCTGTTCAATGTTATAGTCATTAGAGAAAATATTCCATCTGATAGGTAAAGAAGCTTCATCATTCCATTACTCAAAGGAAAAGGCGATCCTCAATCTTTCAATTCATTTAGAGCCATCAAAATCATGGATCAAGTATTAAAGATATTCGAACGCGCGTTGGAACAGAAAATTCGTGAGACTGTCACCATTAGTCAAATGCAATTTGGTTTCATGCCGGGTAGAGGAACCACTGAAATATTTGTGATCAGTCAGCTCCAAGAAAGGTACCTCGAAAAGAAGAGAAGCATGTACATGACCTCTGTCGACCTTGACAAGGCCTTCGACCATGTCCCTAGCCCTGTTGTGAGTTGGGCTTTACAGACTCTCGGGGTTTGCCGACCTGCTGGACGTCCAAAGAAATCATGGAGCGATAACATCAAAGAAGACCTTCGAGCGCTCGGGGGCAATTTATCTTTGCAAGAAATAGGAATAAGGATTCAGCAGAATGGACGTGGACAAGGTGATACGAGACAAACTACTCCAATTGATTACTATTCAGTATTTTGAATGTTGTACATCAATACTCCTTTTCATTTGAGAATGGCTGTGGTCACTGTATCGATAACAATTGTTGAAGATCAATAACTAATAGTAAGAGAATTTAAAAGACTTGATTTTTCCAACTCGTTTCACGAAAACCATCAATCAAGGTATATTCTAACTTTTACTGTCATGTTTTCGCACTATCCCAATTTACATCTAATCTCGATTATGCAGTGTTATAGTCAAATGTCAAGCCAACGCTGTAGCTTCCCTTGTTGGTTATAATTGTACTGAATGGAATGTAACTTGTAACAGAGGTATGTCGCAATACATTGAAGATCTTTAGAGAATGACAACCATTAGGCAATAAAAGACACCAACACCCTTGATTCCCCGACCGCACTCGCTTGACGAAGGAATCGAACAGAAGCCCGCGTTGGAGACGCGCTCGAACCTTCTTCAGTAGGCCACGCCGACGGCACAGAAGAATGCAAGTGAAGGCAGAAGTCATTTCCAAGCTGTCGACTTCGCTTGATCATACAGTACAATGAGTACATGCAATCATCATGGTCGCTTATCCAACCGACTGAAGGGAGCACGCACGATCAATAATACAAAATATTTGTTCTGCTGGAAATTATATGTAACAAATTCTGGGTTTGTATGAAGATCAATTTAGTGTTCTCATCATGCTAAAGTATCAAATTTATTGATATTATTATGATTTGAAATTTCGATCATTCGCTTTCGAGGCATAATATACCTCAAGTGATTCAAAAACATCACATATTTATTTCCACAACATGATCATACATTCAATCATCATGTATCGTTGGTCCAACCAACTGAAGGGAACACGCGCGGTACCTATTTCTACCTTTATCAAGAGAGCGCCGTGATGAATTCAGTGGAGCATTTAAGTGTTTAGATGCTCACCCAATTCAGATTCGATATGAAGGTCATAGCTTACTTTTAAGTCGTGATCAAAAACCAACTCCAACGTCAGATTTAGTCTCCAATAGGATCATCGAAGCAATAGTTTACTCCTCACTAAAACGGAAAAACACAATTATAGCTCACAGTGCATGCAGCTACTTATTCCGAGCGAGTTAAAACATTTAATGGGAACACATAGTGACATGCATTTACAGCCAGATCAAGACGATTTGAAACTAGCTCAATATAGCTAGTTGCTATTCACGCTCCATGAAATTAATACACGAATAAAGCAAGCACAAAACTATGTTAACTTCACAGTCCGGCCATTGGACCGGTTTAAACCGGATAATTGTTCACTTTTCATCGTTTCTTGTGAAATGAATGGAAGGTGACTTTAAGAAGTCTGTCATGTTTGGTAATCGAGCGCTGAGCTTTGGCAGAATTAGTTATTTTTTTGGTCGGGTTTTGAATCCATATTTTATAGGAAACGTTTTTTTCTCAAAAATGAATTCTTGTACACCTAAAAACGATGGGTCTGGTTTTCAGGAGTGGCACGCGTAAATTAAAAAAGCACGGGCTGGGCCATCTGGCTAACGTCACGCTTGCCCAATAGAGTGTGGGCTTCCTAATAGTCCATCATCCTTTAAAAAGATGGAGCGCCAACTGCGGAATGTAAAACAAAACAACCGCCTTCCGTCAATGTCAATCTAATATTGAGGAATAAAATTTACGAGTATCAGTGTCTGAACCTTCATCAGAAACAATTGAACGAAAGAATGTGTGAAAAATTGAACGATCACTTTAATGAATATGATTAATCAAACCAGGATTATAGCTGGATTAGATTATATAGATAATAAAATAAGTAGTTAACCCAGTTCCAGAAGCCTTAATGACTTTTCTACTTTGAATTTAATCACTCTATACGCAGTGAACTTTTCATTTTCTTTTTGAAGCACCCTAGCTTTCGCATCAGTTTCTTGACCTCAACATCACTTTTAATTATTTTTCATCATAGTCCGCTACATTGCAGTACGGCTAAGATGCCAAAGTCAGCTGCGGACCTCGAAGAAAAACTAAAGGACCTTACGGATCTAGTTACGAACTTTGTCACAGCGACTTCAGTCAAAACTTCGCCCGGACACTCCGCGTACGTCGCTGCTGGCGCCACTGCCAGTCCCTTGGTGGGATTCGACCCATTGCAACCGGCCAACGTCGCAGTCACCCAAGCCGCCTTAACAAACGCCATAGAAGAAACTAACGTCGCACTACAGTTCTCCAAGCGAGACGAGCACGAGGCGCGCTATCTCGCGGAAATTCTTCGTGCCGCCGACCTCAAAACTGGACATCAACTCGCTGCAGATCGAGCACAGCTACTCCTCATCGCACGCGCGTACAATTGGGACTACGCGGCTGGTATCGAGAAATACCGCT
This sequence comes from Prostheceraeus crozeri, assembly GCA_907163375.1. NCBI lineage: Eukaryota > Metazoa > Platyhelminthes > Polycladida > Euryleptidae > Prostheceraeus > Prostheceraeus crozeri. The sequence goes on along the minus strand of CAJQUW010012960.1, from coordinate 15,520 downwards.
CAGACTCTAAAGCCGGATTGCCCGTTCAACTGCCTGCACAACCTGCTCACAGAACATACGGATATAAACCTTTCCGCAATAATGTCCGCAAAGGGTTCGTGGCGGGTAGATTTGGACGAGGACGAGGAAGAAGTAGAGGATCCGGCACCGGTGCGCCTAAACCAGCAGCCACCAGCGCCCGGACCTCTTCCACGTGACTGGATCCTTCTATCGTCTGATGATGAGGAACCAGAGTTCGCGCCAATAGCTCGGGCCCGGGTGCCGTTCAGATTATCACCAAACGCCTCGTATCCTGAGCTTTCCGACGCACCTTTCCACAGTCATGTACCTGCCTACGACTCAGAACATGAACCGGACCGGTTTTCTCCATCACTCGACCCGTCGCTTCCAGGCTTAGCAACTCCACCACTCGCTGGTGAGGCCTGCGATGTCGCTGACCACTCGCTCACTGGCTCCACGACTCCGCCACCGGCTGGCGAGGCCCAAGTGAATTTTATTCCTTTGGCTGACATGACATCGGATATTCCAGGATCGGCTACACACTCCACTTCTACGCAAGTGAGGCCACCTATTGACAATTCAATATCTTCAAATACTCCCAACATGTCACCAATACATTCCAGGCCCTCCACTCTAGGAGTGGTATCCTTCGACGAAGATACCCTATTGAACGCTCTCAGAGAATTGGACCGTTTCGACTACTCCGACAGCTCCTCTACCATTTCCAGCTGTCCAACACCAGGTCATAACACCCGTCGTCCTCCTTATCCCAGAATCCTCAGTGCAGAACCAGACATCCTCGACCTTCCAGAATGGGCACGCAGAATACCAGACAGACCTCCGGCACCAGAAATCGACCCGGACTGGTTATCAGACTCGGACATGGTCTACCAACCTCGGCCATCTCAGGTGGGTTCGGTACCAACTTTGCCAGCCTCACCGGCAGCCAGTCCACCAGCCCAATGGGGACCCAATGGCGTTCATTTTCAAGCAAAAATACAAGCATAATCCGAAATGTATGTATATATTTGAATAACTATTTGTAATTATACGTCCGTTAGTGTTGCCAAGGCAGAACTTATCAATCCATAATTCTGCTCGCCTTGCTCGGGTTGAGGTGATTCGTAATCATCCAGAATTCTGTCAACTTTTCGTAAGACAATGCTCTTCAGTTCCATTAATTCTCTTTCTTCAGTCAAATTCAGAAGTTGAACCTCTAGCACCTGTCTCTGTAAATCCACTATTGAATTGGATTTCTTCTTTCGGCACTACTGCAGTTTAGTGCACCCTCTATGAAAGAGACGTAAACGCGCCTACTGCAGTTTAGTGCACCCTAAAACAACGGCGCATTCTCCCGCAAACGATGACTACGCACATTACACCGAAGCGCGCGCTCGGTGTAATGTGCGAAGACGAAGACACAAAGACACTCATTTATAACTATAGGGAAGAACGAACGGCATTCATTCTGTTGATCAAATCATGTTGCATCTCACATGCATTTTAGGGTGCACTAAACTGGAGTAGGGGTAAAAGAGGGTGCACTAAACTGCAGTAGTGCCCGAATTTACATTGTTTGATAAATAATAATGAGACAGTACCGACTAGTGCAGTATTTGAATCATGAACAACTACAATTTGCTGAACGGGTCTGCCAAAATTGAGCGATGGAATTGTAGAACGCAAACAATGAAATATTTTGATTAAGTATCAGATTTTTTCTGACATTACAAAACAAAAACATCATGATCAAAAAGTCGGGGGAGTTCACGGAAAGGTCAACCAAAAGTAAAATATAAAGTAGATTCCGAATTTCCGAACTTGGTATCTCCTGAAAGCTGAAGAATTCTACTTTCATAATCCTTGAGATTTTTCTTGAAAAACATTCCATTCATAACGTGTCCTGTCCATCATTGAAATTGACTTCCAAAAGAACACGCAAAAATAACGAAAAATCGTTCTTATCGGTCAAAAACTCGTTGCAAAATTGTTTAAAATAGTACTTTTTTTACGGATGTCTATTGAAAATTTTCTGACTAGCATCAAATACTTTCGCGATCCGAGGAATGCATGTATGAAATGTGATATGCAAGTTCTTGGGCAGTGTGCTGCGTTTTGGTTACGGCCGTGACCAAAAATCGAAAAAAATAACTGTAGAAGAAATCAGATTTTAACTTTAGATCAACCGTAGATTCTAACAGTAACGTATATTGACCCCCTTAAAATTTTTTGTAGCTATCTTGATTTATCCGGAACAGACCATTTTAATCGTGACGGTCGTGACGCATCGCAGGAAAGTCACGAGCGTGATGCTGCTAAACTCTTCATTGATTGAATATATTTCCTGTAAATTTGCTCATGAGCATATGCGTAAAAGATGAAGATAAACACTGGTAAAACAAGGTCAGTCTATAGACCTACATCTAGATGAAAGACGCGTGTGACAGATAACAAATTCGCCTGGGTTTTGGAACTTTGCGTACCACCGATTAAGTTCAAAAGCAAACCCAAGGTCCAAGATTCAGCTTTAGCTTAGCATCAAGACATCTATAGAAATAGAGAATTATAAAAGCTTCAATTTTTATAAAATCTCATGTTAACTATTTAAACATCTTTTTGCACCATATTAATAGTATAGTAGCATAATCAATTCATCGTGCACAGCACTGGTGGTGAGGATTTGCAGCATGATTCATTGATTGTAATGGAGTTGGGTAATGAATAACTATTGGGTCGTTTCTGTTTAGCACAGAGCTGCATGTGCTAGTTACGCATTTCAAAGAAGATGCACTGTGTAGGGGGGGGGGGTGGGAGTCAGTGAGGTTATCGGTGCGCTTATAGCAATAACTTTTTTTTTGAACAAGCATATACGGTGCATGCGAATATTTGACCATACTAAAACGCTATATTCCATATCGTTATAGTTTGCATGGACGATAGATGGCTCTTTGTGAGAACTGGACAATCTTCGGATTAATAAATGATCATAATGAATAATGATTAATTGATTCTAACTTCGAGACACTAAGATCTTGAAGACAAGATATGAAGAAATTAGCAACTAATTGAATATTTTTCTGAAACCAAGAATGGAGACCTCTCTAGACATCAATCAGAGCGACATTTCTCAACATAAAAATGTATTGTTTAACTGAAGTCGACTGGAATGGAAATTGACTCAAGGTCGCGGCACATTCGGGGTAACTAAGTTGGAGCATGGATCACCACCGAAAAGCTTAGAATTGCACATGTGACTGATCAACCCAATGATGCAGCCGTTGACAAATGTATCTATGTGAAAATGCATGGGATTTTTGTGCGACTGTTGTGTAGGACTATTGCATGAAGCTTTATAGTCCGGCAGCCAGAACGAGTTTCTGCAGGGAACGAGGCCGAAAGTGAGACCTTCACATAATGATGTACACCCTATGCCTACTACGAATCGGCTCGTCTGCCGAGTTCTAGTGAGTTCCTCTTCTAGTCAGACAAGATCAAAGAAAAACACATGTAAATCCAATGGGACGCAGATTGCAGTTTCTGGCCAAAATGAAATTTTGCATGTTTTCTCTGATTAAACGAAAAGTACTATGCCCAGAGTCATAATTTTTGACATGAAGAGCCAGAAAAATAACACTTTACCTCAAGGTATTTACCAGCAGCTCACGGCAAAATATCTTAGGTGAGGGTAACATATAAAAATAAGATTACCTCAAGGAAATTTCCATCAGATGTGAAGGAAAATTGCTACCTTCAGCTACATCAGGGTAAATCATTCATTTCAACGACATGGCTTCCTACTTGCAGGTAATAACCCAGAATCGCAAACCAAAGTGCTGCAAGATTGTCAACGAGATGCATTATCTTTCGGATTTCGAACTTCAAAAGCGTTTTAGGTTTGACAAAACAGAAATTGAACTCATCTCTTCGATCGTCGGGCCTGACTTGATAAAGCATCATAACAGTGGACGGCCAATTTCTGTACATACTCAGGTGATGATTTCATTGCGCTATCTTGCATCGAATGACTCCCAAATTGGTGTCGCCGATGATTTCAGCATATCTCAAATGTGTGTTTCGACAATATTAGCCAACTTTGTTGTCAGCTTGATAAAACATGTCGATGAATATATCGTATTTCCTGGTGAAGACAAGCGAAGAGAAAGCATGAATAATTTCTGCAAAATAGCAAGATTTCCCAAAGTGATCGGATGTATTGACGGTATACTAACATAAGAATTGCATAATAGAATAGAAGACAGTGAATCATACATAAGTAAATCGAAAAAACTTTCATTCCATTAATGTTCAGGCGGTGTGTGATCATCAGATGAAATTCATTAATGTTGTTGCCAAATGGCCGGGAAGCAATCATGATTGTTTTATTTTGAAGCAAAGTGAGCTCTGGGAAGTCTTCGAATCTCAACAAGTCGGAAACTGTCATTCATTGGGTGATTCAGGATACCCATTTCGAGACTGGCTTTTAACACCTTTTCTTGATATAGTTTCCGATACACAGAACAAGTATCGAGGCCTTGAAGAAAACAAGAATTCTGGTGGAGCAGTCATTCGGTGTTCTAAAGAGACGCTTCAGTATTCTTCATAGTGAAATACGACTGAAACCGTCCAAATGTTGCAAAGTGATTGTTTGCTGCTTTATACAGCACAACATTGCCCGTGATCTCAAACTAACTGATTTGGACGAAATTGCAGAAGTTCCTTCACTTTCTTTGGATGAGCCCAATGCAGCAGAAACTATACTTAGTCAGCGAAATAAAAATTCAGTCGCTGAGCTGTACTTTGGAGATGTTTAATAACCTATCGCTACTTGGTGTAGATTCAAACTTTGATTATGGAACGTGGATGGTTGTGTGTTACAGATTGTTAGATATATTGTTATGAATACTATACCCATACAAATCCAATCAATAATACTAAGACAATTAGACCTACTGTTGAAACAAAAATGGCATGTTTGATGAATGTGTGCATCTATGCTCCCTTGTCGACGTTGTCGTTCATTTTCAAGCAAAAATACAAGCATAATCCGAAATGTATGTATATATTTGAATAACTATTTGTAATTATACGTCCGTTAGTGTTGCCAAGGCAGAACTTATCAATCCATAATTCTGCTCGCCTTGCTCGGGTTGAGGTGATTCGTAATCATCCAGAATTCTGTCAACTTTTCGTAAGACAATGCTCTTCAGTTCCATTAATTCTCTTTCTTCAGTCAAATTCAGAAGTTGAACCTCTAGCACCTGTCTCTGTAAATCCACTATTGAATTGGATTTCTTCTTTCGGCACTACTGCAGTTTAGTGCACCCTCTATGAAAGAGACGTAAACGCGCCTACTGCAGTTTAGTGCACCCTAAAACAACGGCGCATTCTCCCGCAAACGATGACTACGCACATTACACCGAAGCGCGCGCTCGGTGTAATGTGCGAAGACGAAGACACAAAGACACTCATTTATAACTATAGGGAAGAACGAACGGCATTCATTCTGTTGATTAAATCATGTTGTTCTCACATGCATTTTAGGGTGCACTGAACTGGAGTAGGGGTAAAGGAGGGTGCACTAAACTGCAGTAGTGCCCTTCTTTCTAGATTGCACTGGAGATTTTGTGATTGGTCCATAAGTAGGTGGCACATCTTCGTTCTCAGTTTGCGAAAGAACAGTCGATTCGATTCCTCCTTCAATACCGGAAAATGAAGCTGTCGATCCATAGTTCGACACTACGATGTCTTCAGCCGGCGATAGATTAGTAATTTCAGCAACACCACCTCCAGTTTTCTTTCTTTCTTTCCGATTTTTAACATTCTTGCTCTTTGCAGTCGTCTTGATGTATTTGAACTTCTCCTTGATTTGATTAGTACTCAGCGTTGCACCATATTCAGAGTTAATTCTACATACATGTGATGTCTGCCCATGCGTCACGCTTAGCTTTTTCAAATACAGGCCTTTTGGACTCCTTAGGCTTCAAGAGAACTTCGGAGTCAGTGACCAAGTTTACAAGTCTCACATTGAGCTCCATCGCTTTGAACTTTCTTTGATCATCAGCAGAAGTGACGGATTATAAACAACTTGTGACTCAGTTGTTGTGGTTAACTAACCTGATTGGCTAGCGGTACATTGCTTCTTGTTTCATCGAATAGTATGCACAGCGTGCAAGCGTTGTGTGACAATCTGTTCGTTTGAGGTCACGGTAGCCTTTCCATCAAAATGTTTGAGTTTGTCGACATTAAGAGGTTTGCCAAATCGAAATGTGTTTAGCTTTATAGATAGGGGTGCATGAACATGAAAGGAAATGATCTGAAGACATTCCATGTCAAAAATGATGACTCTGGGCTTAGCACTTTTCGTTTAATCAGAGAAAACATGCAAAATTTCATTTTAGCCAAAAGCTGCAATCTGCGTCCCATTGGATTTGCATGTGTTTTTCTTTGATCTTGTCTGACAAGAAGAGGAACTCACTAGAACTCGGCAGACGTGCCGATTCGTAGTAGGCATAGGGTGTACATCATTATGTGAAAGTCTCACTTTCGGCCTCGTTCCCTGCAAAAACTCGTTCTGGCTGCCGGACTATTGCTTCCATTCTTGAGGTTTTATTGTTATCAATTTCTGTGTTGCTCAACATGGTCTATTTCAATTTAGCAAAAAGTGCTCTGTGAAATATACATGTAGGTGCACTCCAAAATCAGTGGGTTTACTGCGCTAGGTCACACATTACGGCCAATATCGAACAAAACTTCGGTGTTGATGAGAGCAAATTATCTAAATAAAGTATGCATAGGCTGATTGTATGCGCACGAGTCAATAGGTCACTATTGATTGAAACAAGCCCATGTCAGGTTGCATAAAATAATCGATTTTCATAATGTGCTTACTGATGACCCACACATGTCATTATATAGAACATTAGTCGAAGATCGGACGCCTAAGCAATAATGCACTGACAATTTAAGCAGGCCTTTAGTTACCTCATGGGGTGTTTCTTGATTTCTATCTAATCTTGAATAACTTTCTTTGAAGAAAATACGAGGGCCACTTATACATGTATAATAGTTAACCACAACCCAGTCAAAGAAAACTAAGTATTACTGAAATAAAACTAAAGTGATACTCGGTTAGTTTTATTAGAGTTTTGTGACAGTGGAACTTAAGTAAAACTTGAGTTGAAACACTCAGTTTCATCCCAGTTTACAAACCTTAGTAAAACTTTAGTTTCCCAACTCGAAAAATACCTAGTTTTATTTCAGTTTCCAAACCTTAGTATAACTTTAGTTTCACAACTCGAAAAATACTTAGTTTTGGCCATCGCTTTTTTATTCAACATTACGCAATTTTGTCATGCTTATGCCAGGTTATACGAAACTGATCGTGCTAATCATGCAAATAAATAGAAAATACGAAGAGCAAAACCAAAAAAATATAACAGAATTTATGTGTATCATCAATTCTGACTGGGAATCACAAATTGAATTTCCAAGTTCTCACGAACAACTATCTGAGGTTTTCAGGCACTTGACACCAATTCAGGAGAATCACTGGAGCCTCCTTCGATCGAGATGCTTCATTGTCCCATGCAGTGTCCGATGGCATATCTGACGACAGTTCACAACCACAGATCAAGGCGTTTAAATTTGTCGCAAATCTTGTACTCAATGTTCTTCTGTTGCAAGAGTTGGTTGAAAGCAGTTTCTTGTTATCGGAAACTTATTTCCGCAAATAATGCTGAAAAAATGGAGAGGGATTCTTTATTTTATGTAAGCGAAATAATTAGATTATAAATAATTAAAAAAATAAATAAATTATGATTAATAACTAAATTATCTTTGAAAACAAACAATCAAGCAATTTCTGCGCTTTTCACTTTGTAATCGAATAGGCCTAACTCATGTTGCAATTAAAATAATGGATAGTAAATGATGGAATGATGATTAAATGATGCATACTCCTCTGATGCATTAGTGGATCTGATTTAAGTTATGATGCTCTATCTGATGCGAAATAGCATAAAGATCTTGCAAAAACTAATGGAACTATAGATTCCTCAAATATTAAGTCATTTAATTTACTGGTTATATAATAATATTAGAATGTTCCAGTGATCAAATCAATGAAATAATAGGACGTGTATGTAGTGCGCATTTGTTTCACAATGCTTTCTTGTCACAATGCATTTTCACCAAAGAATAATGTATAAATACGTCACAAAAAACCATGTATCTGCTCCACTACTGTCTGGTAGCATTCCTGGTATTTCAAGTCATCATTAGACCTACGTATGTGCTAAATTATGTTCATTGATCCTACGCAGATACTTATTACATATATGCTGTAGGATGGGCTATTAACTACACCGTACGTTTCTTGTTCATGTACGTTCTTGTTCAGATAGTAAAACACAGCTAATACACATATTGGCCTGATTCGATTATGCAATGATGAGTAAGATAATATACACAGTTTGGCAAAGACGCGTGATTATTTGGGCGCAAAAGCATTGACAAGTGGGCAGATGGTGACAATAACATAAAATGACCCTGATAAATCAGCTCATCATATAATACATAAACAGAGAAATTGAGATGATTCTAGTCCATGTTTTTTCTATCCATTTCTATCCATCCATAATTTACATGTTTATCCAGCGCCACTTCTACCTCTCAAAGTGTGTCAAATGAATTATTATTTATACTTGAATGACATGAGACTTAATTGCATGTGCAAACTTGAAGTCGACCAGCCACGATAGTTCGAAAATATTACGAATATTACGACCTACACTTTTAGGGAACCGAAACAATGGAAAGAGCATGTTCAATGGAAAAAAGGGAATGAGAGCCGACTTCGAGCGGTGTCAATTTTTCGAGATAATAGATGCTTATTGAGTATATTTGTAACTAATATGTAAATGGCTCAAAGGTTCTTTTCGTTTTAAATTGACTTCAAAATTATGAGACGCGACGAGATCAGAAATCAGCTTTCTCAACAAAATGTCAATTTTTGAAAGCATCACTCTTTAAAATACGATGCATGCACTCGATGTATGGACCACCCTGTAATTCTGTGAACTGAGTTGATTTTATGAAGATGGTGATAAGTCGAAATGAATTTAATCTTTGGAATCCTCAATGCTTGGAAGCCCTTTTTAATAGCCACAGAAATATGCCTACTTGCAAATATGATGTCGGGAAAGGGGTGTTGGATAATTTAGCGACAATATCACTTCACTATCGACGTCAGATCTTATGAAATAACTAAAAAAAGAGAATACTAATTACGATTTTTATTAATGAAAAAGTAAAAATGCAAAATCCTACGTTTCAGCTCATTCTTTTACGAGGAATCAAGTTATGGATTGTCACAGCAAAGCATTAATGGTTGATGAACATGTTGCTTAATCTCTGTGGCTACCAATTTAGTTAATCTTGTCGTACTATTCGTTCACGAATTTCAAGTCATCATCCGCTGTCTACATTTTTTGAGCATGGAACGCAATTGGCTCAGAGACAGATTTGTAAATTCAGTTGTCGCATTATGCACTTTAGTCTACATAGCTATGATAGCCAATCAGACGTGAAGTGGACAGCATTCACCAATTATTAGTGCATTGATGTGCCAATCCATAGGCCTAACTTGATTCCTCGTCTAAGCCGAAATATCGGATTCTGTATTTTAGTTTTTTCATTAACGCAGTCATGAAACATTTTCAAGATATTCTATCCATGACTTTGTAATTGATGGAATATCAATTCAGTATTCAAATTGATTAGGAAGTATCGGAGTATTGATCATTGATTGATGTCAATTAATGTAACTGATACTGTATGTAATGATCATGCAATTATTATTCATGAATATTTCGAGTAACCAATTATAAAAATCCAGCCTATTATTCAGAGGAAGCCTAATCGTTAATATTTCTTAAATTCGACTTTTCCTCGTCATTCATTTCTTAGTTCATCCCTCATTTTACATTTATTTGTAGATATAAAAGCGTTTTCAACTTGCTTCGATTATACCTATGAAGTAGGCCTACCTCATCCCCAAAAGCAACCCCATGATTTTAACTATCGTTTTTTCCATGACGCATCTTTATACTCAGAAGTACAAAATGGGCTTTGATCCATTTCGAGTCATAATGACACAATTGTTGGAGAATATATTAATAAATTTTGAAAAAGGTGTTAGTTCAATTAATTTGATATTCTATGTGTTCAATTTATGGTAGGCCTATCTTCATACAATTGCTTTTAAAGGTGAATAAATTGAAATTAAAGGTGAATAAGAGAAGGCACTTCATCGCTAGGCCTATTGTATGTTTATTCCGTATACTGTTTCAGTAGAAGTGAAAGTCTGCAAGATGATTTTTTATTATGAAATATTCCTAAATTCAGCCTATCATTTCAAAGCAAATTGGTTGCAATCAATGTAGTCTACTTTTCTTGTACAACATCGCAAAATGAGCTGCTCGACGCTCATTGAAAATTCCATTCTGATCAAAATTTTAATCAATAAAAGTTCACCAGGTCTATACCTTAAAATGAGTCTAATATGACAGAACCTTCGAAATATTTCAAATAATGTTGATATGAACAAACAACCTCAATGTCACAATTCCTAAAACGCATTCTAATACATTTTTCCGTGATTACTCTTAAACCTATGTTTAATCACACTCACATGCGTGCACATTTTTTGACAAAATTCCAAGCGACAAAAATGTTCATAAAAGTAAACTATCAAATCAATTAACTTTTACAGTTTTGTTATCCTGCTTTAATCGCTTTTAAATGTACGGCTTATACTGAAATGATCATATTTTCATATCGAATTTCATCGGGCATGGGTTTATGGATGCGCAGCATTGTAGGTATCTATCTTTAGATAACCAACGTTGGTCTGCAGCGGTGGCAGTTCAGGGATTGGAAACAATCGCATGTGGTAGCTTACAAATGAATGCTAAAAGCGGCAAGTACAGTGTTTTACTTCAACTTTCTCGAGATTTTGCCCCTATTTCTGCGTAAAATTTACTCAATAAATCGGACACACACACAAATTATGTTTAGAAATTCATATTGCAGAATTCTCACCTTCAAATTTCACCGCGATGTTGATTCCTTAATTTCTTCGATTCTTGATACACACTGACTTATGAATTGTGAAATGTGTGTTTGAAAATACTTGAAGCAGAGAAAATCCATCTTTTTCTTTTGCGATTGAATCCTATACATCTCGGCGACTGGCGATATGAGGCTTCCTCAATACCATGATGAGAGCTCCATCCGGCAAGGTGGAGTAACAAAATATGAACACGTTAAGGTATTTCCAATCGTTCACTTTTGCATCACTATTCAGTAGAATGAAATCAGGATGAAATGGAAAGACACAATAATCATTGCTGTTTTCATTAGCGATGTACAGTCATTAATGTGCGTAGCAGATGTTTTGCAGCTGTTCATTGCAATTCCTCCGCTCCTTGATTTTAAACATTTAACGCTCTACTTCTTGTCTTAATTGCTTTTCCAATAAATTGAAGCGAGATGTAAGTATGATGTTTAGGCCTATTTATTCAAACGAATGTATACATCCTAGCAGGCAAGCATGTGTCGTTTCGTGGCCGGGTTACTATGCTTCGTGACAACTGAGGTAGTTACTTCGCACGCTAGCTTGGAATCGTGCTTTGACAGAAATCTTCGAAACCAGCACTCAAACAATGCCAACTTATGATATGATGAAATGTTTATTTGGAGTATGGACTATATAATCGACGCTCGAGGTCGCAACGTATTGCTGAAGTGGGGATTCGATCTTCTGTTTGCAAACACCCTTGTCTATTCGTGTGAGTTTGGTTGCACAAGTATTTTTCAATCTATTCATGACAAAGGTGGACCTGTGTTTAAATAAACTCTGATGATGCTTTATAACTGATTACAATAACAATTTAGCTAACCCAGGGAATCATAATAAATAATGATTGACATGAGATGAGATTATTAATATTTCTGTGTCAAATTACATGCTGATCCTGTCAACTTCAAAGTCACTCAAAATGCGTCAAATCAATTATCAAAACTTAATTGATTGCATATACATACTTGAAGTAGGACAGACACCTCAGCTGGATACCCGAAGACAGTGTGATCAAATGTCGACGACCTTGGATGTCAAGTGGTCAATTGCCTGCTGTTTCAGAGATCGGAGGCTGACTAATATTATCGAATTCGGGAAATGTTTTGATCTCTTCTTTGATCTACATGTACTTCTCATTGATTTTCAGCATTAGAGCTCATTCATATTATCTCAATTCAATTAGAATTAGAAGTTATAATTGATGCCAGTTAAAAACGACGCGAAACTGAAAAATACTTATTACATGGTATCTTTTTACCTTGTTTCTTTCAGTGTACGTTGCAATTTCCTCAAGCATCTTTCTTTTCATATTCACTTCGCAATTCCCAACTCCGAAAATACCTCGTTTTTGCGAGTAACTTATTAACTTATATTATGATAGGTTATTTTTAACGAAGGAAACTGAAATAAAACTGCAGTCTCTACCAAAATAAGTTGGTTTCTACACTAGGAAAATACTTAGTTATTTCTAACGCAGGGAACTGAAGTAAAACTGCAGTATCTGAACTTCTAATATACTAAGTAATTTTTAATGGAAGAAACTAGAGTAAAACTTCAGTTTTCTGTTGGTAGTAATACTTGCCGTCAAATGCTAAAGTAAAACTCTTGTTTTTGAGATTTAGTTTTACTAACATTCAAAAACTAAGTAAAACTTCATTGCGCTTTGACCATCAGGGCACAATTTTTCAATTTTCCGTATAGAATACGGATTGAGATATACCAAGCTGAATTTTAACGACGATGGGTAAACGATCCTCTTTCCAGATATCACATTCCAAAAATGATTGCTTCTTAACATCTTATGATTTCATAAAACTTCACTTATTTAGGCTAAGTGTTTATATTTTACCAACAATGACAAAGTGATAATTTTTATAGGTATATTTTTACTAATTGGGTTGGTTGGTTGTTGTCGAATGATGCACTTGTCAAGAGACTTGCTGGCGTCGCCACCTGAAATTATCGAGGAGCCTAATCCCGGGAGATTCTTTTACAGTCGATGAACAATTTGTGGAATATTGAAGCAGGATACCCGGAAGTATGAACTTTTGCCAAAGAAGCCGAATAATTATGAGTTATTTAATACTCCTGGATTAGTGACTTCAAAATGTGGCATGAGAATGTTATCAACAGCCAAGCATCATTTCAATCATGCCAGTGATGTTGAGGGTCTAATGTAGGCCTATCCATACTGAGTCTTTGCTTGGTGTTACGTGACCATAGAGTAACGCTACCATATGAAATGCGAACTAGACGTTTTGTTTGTATATACCATTTAATTGTGAAGTATATGTTATGTTGGAATTGAAGCAGTGGTTTCAATAGAGTGAAAGTTTCCAACCACACGAGTCTTCTAATTGATTATTCCATGTACTAAACACTTGGTAGGCCTATTGCACAAGACATGATCGCTATTTTACTTCGCAGGCTAAAACTGTTGAAATGAGAATATTATCAGTTAAGTGGGAACCACAATAGCTTACTTACGTGAAGCCCACTGAACTGAAGTCAACTTGGGGTAACTCATTCAGCGGCTACTAATCTTATAATGAAAACAACAAGGTTATTTTGCACTCCCTAGGCACCAAAGTGCAGCAGAATCGCTACATCGTCTAGAGAAATGCTTCTCAGGACTTCATATTTCACTTCGTCGTATTAGTGAAAACGGGTGGCTAACGATTCGCCTGGATTACAATAAAAATGAAGGAAAAATTCAGTTGGCTGTGCTGTTGGCATTTGAAGATCATGTCATCAAAGTTTCGTGTCTGTCAATAATCTTCAAGAGAGAGAGAGAGAGAGAGAGAGAGAGAGCATGTAGACTTGCAAAGCTATTAATGCCTTTATAGAAAAATTAACGCTGATGAACTTAACTAAAATTAATAACAAAATAGAAATAAAAAAATTGACTAACCATGCCCTTATAAATTCACGTGCACATTTCGAAGAAACTCAATTCCCATTGCAAAAAATGGAATTCGATATTATTGAGCACACAACTAACCAATTACCTAAAGTCATCTCCAGACCGTACTTACTTATCAAAAGATTCTAAACATGTGGCGTGCACAAACGCACGGTCTGCTGTAGGTGCATGTAGCCTACATGCACACTCCCAAACAAATATTTTTGACCAAGACATAAAAAATTGTAATTAGACTTACATGATCAATACCTTTAGTCTTGAGTTTCATAGACATCGAAGCTGTTAACCAATTGTCCGTTCAGCTAATAGAAATCTGCTTAAGATGTTTCTCCAATTTCCAAATCGAGCAGGTTAGCCTGTTGATCAAAACAAGTCATGATATAAAATGCAGTTTTATTTACTGACTTTTACGATTTACGAAGAACAGGCTTATAGGTATGTTCTGTCGTGAGTAGTGAAAACTGTGCCCTACTTGCCAGGGATAGGTACATGGATAGGTACATGTAAAATTTAGTGTTATCAATAGGTACATGGATAGGTACATGTAAAGTTTAGTGTTGTCAATAGGAACATGGATAGGTACATGGATAGGTACATGTATACTTTAGTTATCGATAGGCACATGGATAGGTACATGTATAATTCAGTGTTATCAATAGGAACTTGTATGAGATCTGTTTTACTGGATAGGTACATGTGTTTGGTACACTGTGTTTCGGAACGTCTATGATCGAACTTGTGTGGTTTGGTTCTGAGCACTTGGGTACGTACCGATAGACGTCCGTTGTTTGATTTTGAATGGGTTTGCTCAATTGCGACTATTGTGACTATTGCAACCATTGTAATCAAGATGACACATTGATTTTCCTTTTACGTAGACAAACTATGCTATAAATATGAGATAGTTTTTGATGACATACATAATGATGACTAGTATCCCAACGTCGTGGGTTGTCGCAAGAGACCTTGGATATTCTTTCAAAGCCATAGAAACTGTAACAAATCTCAGTGAAAATATCAATGCTGGTGATTTAGTTGATCGACTAATGGATCTAGATGAGCATGCTATGAATCACAATTTGGATCGTAGGTGGATAGAGGATTTCTCCATGCTACACTGCAATGATAGTGAAATTAGGAGGATCAAATTGGAACGATATGGAAAGAAGGAGACATCTGACAGTGTTTTAATAAAAAGTTCTCCCAATAAAAGTGACTTCAGAAGGAAATTAGAACAAGAGACATTTAAATTATTATGTGAACGGAACTGCGTTAAATGTTTTAAACAGGAACGATCCCTTCTCTTTTTGCCATGTTGTCATAGCGTTATGTGTTCTACATGTTATGTACCCTTTGAAACTTCATCTTGTCCCCTTTGCGATGAAGAAATATCTTCAACAGTCACTGTATATCGTACATGATGAGTCATCATGCAGGTCTGTGATTGGTCACTATTG